>SNQJ01S0017776.1:315888-380324 GCA_010110895.2 Picea sitchensis | reverse complement strand
ACCAGAACTCCAATGGATACTGGACAGAAAGGAAACCCCGCTCCGGAACAGAACCATTGCACAGGTCAAGGTGCAGTGGAAACATTTTGGCCCAAATGAGGCTACATGGGAAATGGAAGATGCCATGAGACAGGCATATCCGATTTTGTTTACTTCTGTACATGAAATTCATGTTAGTAGCTAAGAACATCGAGGATGATGTTCCTTTTTAAGGGGGAGGGAATTGTAACACCCTGTTTCCCCCAGTTTGTAAAAATAACGGGACTGGACAAGAACTATGGAAAACTCATAAATGTGAATATGTGATGTAAATGGACCTAGAGGAAAAGGTCANGGAAGGCACCTGGAAGGGTGGCGTTAACTTCCACCGAGAATTAATACCGTATTTGGACTCCACTAGCCCAGAGAACCAAAAGCGGATCGTTGGCCCCGTATTAAATGTCTCGTAGGCTGGTAGGTATATGGCTTAATGAGGGATGGGGAGGTGAACCGCCCATCCGTAGAGCCGTCAGGCCTGACCAGCGCGAGGGTAATCGCGCCACACGCAACCTCGTAAGAGGATAAGGCGTAAGGTAGAAGTGATTGGGGGGAGGACGCGAGGGGAGAACTCTGGTGATATGCAGAGTGAGTGATAGCAGAGAGGAAGGATTGCAAACTTCACTCCTGGTCACTGGCAGACGAAGATGCAGTCTCACAACATCGTGGTCTCAGCTCGGGGGTGGCTAGTGGTAAATCCGCTGGGAGTCGCTAAGCCTACGGTTGGGTGGAAACGAGGACCCCTCTCAGCAGTTTCTTAACCCTAGTGTTATTTCTGATAAGTGTTTTGCCTCTGGCACCTCGAAATATATGTATTCTGATAATTATTCTCATAAGCTATGAAACTGTGAATGTTTCCATTATAAGAATGTCTGTGTGGTATTTTGATTAGTATTAGTAGTTGTATATGCTTATAACAGACAAACCACGCATGGCTTATGTTGATAAAGGCATTTAATTATGCTTAAGTTGAGCCAAGTCAAACTTCCATCACGTTCTCGGGAAGTTGTTTCCCCTTATCTGTCTCCAGGAAGGCCCCGGAATAGATCTCTTCACAGAGATTCCCTCCTTGGAAAGGTTTACCAAGAACCTGGAAAAAGGACTTGAATGTGCAAGTCTTAACAACCCTGTATGAGAAGGAATGACCCTCTTAAAATCCTGAAGTAGCAGCGTAGGGAAAGTATCGATCGACGGACGAGATTTCGTCGGAAGACCCATGGTCATTCACGACCATTAGATTGACGAAAGAAACAAGGGAATTACGTACCTTGCCCCTTTTCCTCTATCTTTGTGAATAGCAAGGAAATCAGGATCGTAGACCCCCAAGGTCCATGAGAACATCTGGACCATCGATTTTTCCACATCCATGAAGTAGTGGGAGAGTGCGTGACGTGGGACAGATTTGAGCCATTAGATCTTAGCTAGGAAAACCCGACAACTGTTGGATCTGTTAAGAGATGCATGAGGGTTAAGCCCTCGTGAACAAGAGGTTGAAAGTCCCAACGAGAGACGTGGCCATCGGGATATCGACATTCGTGAAATCGGGAGTCACGATGACATGAGATCGGGAATTTTCATAGTGAAAATTCCGAAATCAATCTGAACCGTCCATCTTAGGAGGACACGTGGCGGCAATCGGAGCATTTGGGAAAAAGTCCTGAAAGGAAAGTCATCCATCGGGAAATCGGTAATTCCGTGGACAGGAAGTCCATACACTTTGGAATTGTGAAGTTCGGAATCCCGACAAAGTGAAAAGTGTCCATTGTAGGTCCAACTGTCATTATATTGGCATATCGAGATTCGGCGGATCGCGAATCCTGAGGACGAGTACCTTTCGGCATTGGAAAGTCCAAAAACCTGACAGGAGATAAGGTTGCGGTCTTGTGAGATAGTGGTCACGTGGGCCAGGAGTTTAGCCAGGAGGGCTAACACGTAAGGGACCATAGCGGTGAATTGGCTCATCGGAGATCGGGGATTCAAGAGAACAGGGAACTCTTGACATCGGGGATCACGAAACCCCGAAAGGATTTATACCGTTGGATCAGGAGAGGCTTACGGCCGTCGATCTCCCTTTGGAGGGAAACCTTGGAGACCTCGGAAGTTTCGGGGATTTGAATGGGGAAAGGTAGAAGTCGTATATCGCGATTTCTCGAATCGTGAAAAGCCGATAAGCTCTTGGTTGGCTTAGGTGCGTGGACACCATATAGGGTCATGTAGACAAGACCCCAAGAGAGAAACTTGCCCCTCGCTAGCCCTGTCGGGGTTTGGAGTTTCGTTGTTTCAAGCTTCGGGGATTCTCATTGTTGAGAAATCAACGAAAATGTTTGATTTGCATAGTGGGTATGTGACAATTTGCAGAGTATTCAAGGAGACCTGTAACTAGGGAAACCACAAGGTTAGTTTTAGTCACTGAATCTACACTCAAAGGCACAAATGTAATTGATGATGAGAAAAATGATTCCTTTCCAGAAATAAACCTGCTACATGATGTTCCAGAAACTAGAGAATCAAAAAGTACTGAAGAAGAGGATCTTAACACAGGGTTGTCCTCAAAATATGAAATTAAATTAAGGAAACCCCAAGCCTCCATAGATTTGAACCTACCTGCTCCAGTGGAAGAACATCCATAGTTCAGGATGGAAACAAGAAAAGAGAAGGACATGGTAAAAGAGTTGCAAGGTATTATTAGGAAGCTGAGGAAAGAAAAGTCCTTTGTAGAGCAATGTAATGAAAAAAAACAAGAAAAGATACAGGAACTCAAAAGGATGAGAAAAGATCAAAAGGCCTTGCTAAAGGAGGTAAGAGAGTCAAACATAATATTGTATGGGCATAATGTGGCGTTTACAACTAAACTAAAATAGAGGAATACCAGAGCTTCTGCAATTATCATACAATGAAATCCCAAGGAAGTCCTGCCACAGTTTTTGAATTGCTTGAGGCTATTACCAAAATAGTGAAGCTGAGCATTTTGGTTAACAATATTTCATTCAAATATAATTTTTTTGTATCTCAGGTGAACCAACTTAGCAACATTTTATTCCTCTTTTTGTGGGATTTGTAAATCTTCCTCAAACTGTCATCTAGTCTATATTTGTATTAGTTGTTAAGGAATGATACATTATAGGCATTAGAAGTGTTCATATGAACATTTCTCTCCTAGGAAATAATGAGTTGATATTATCCTATCTTAAACTGTAATATGAAAAATAAGATCTTTAGAAATAATGTTTGTGTTTTAAAAAGACATTGAAAGGACTAAATGAGGGTGGATCAGTTGGAGAATCAAGGGTTATTTTTTGTAAAGACTCCTCTATGAGGAAAATACAATATTTTCATATTGGCACTAAATGGAAAAGGCATTTTGATAGTCAGAAACTATTTTCATGTTATTATCTGCTTCTTTTTATTACTTGAATGCATTTTTATCTATTACTAAGCATATGATATCTTGGTTGTGAGTAATACAGTGAAAAGTTTGTTATTTAAATTGTTCATAACCAATATTGCTTTCAAGTACCATCTTCTTATTTCTTAATGATATTTGGGAATGAGAAATCCATGTGTGAGTGGACAAATTGAATACTCATATATATTTATTTCTTTATTTACTTCTTACCATCTGATCGATCAAATTTTCTGTCATTTACTAAGCTAGTGAGATGTTTATTTTCCTTTTACATTGAGCCTTATATATTTATTGTATCCTTGAGCCAACATTAAACCATTTCTAAAACCTATTCAAAAGCTTTATAAAATACCATTGAAATAACTTGATGATGCCCTAGATTTCCCTCTCACAGTCAAGTGCAACTTTAGGAACTAACATATTTTTGCGTCGTTGCTAGAGATGAAGGAATGAAGATATTTTCCCTAGGAGAATGACAAATATTAGATCTAAATCTTGGTGGTGGACAAGAATTTGGACATTTATACGAGACTGTGTATTTTTCACCTGGCGAATCCTCTACAATAATTCTAGCTCCTAAAAGAGAAGGTAAATGACTTAAAACTCCTCTAACCTTATCATCATCCACAAAGAAACAAGTGACCATAAAAAACCCATATCCTAATCCTATTCCAACAGTGTCTGATATTGAAAAGTTATTGAGAAAATCTAAAAATATTCCAGGAGAAACCTCTTCTTCAAAGGATAAATCTTCTTCTACAAGTGCTTAAGGACAATCTTCTGAACCTGTTAACATCCCTCCAATTGAATAAATTATACTTGAAATTGAAACAAAACCTATTGTTCAACCTTCAACTGTATCATTTCCTTCAACTATATCTGAATTGAATTTAGAGCAATGGAAATTATTTACTGAGATCATTGAAGAAGAACAAACAAATACCTTATCCATACCTGAATCTTTGAGGGATTTTCCTAAGGATACTAAAAGTTAACTTGATACACTTTTATCATCATCACACCAAGCTAGCTCTTCTAAAGAGGTTAAACCACATTATTGTTCCTTTGAAAATCCTTTTTTTTTGGAACCTTAATCATATCCTTGTTTAGAAAGGAAACCTCTGATTTCATTAGTTAAATATAAAAAACTCATATCAACTCAACTAAGTTGTTCTACCCAAGGACCTGTTTATTTTTCTACATCACAAGTTTTTCCTATTCCTATAGTTCAAGCACCCATTGTGATAAATATGGTTGTAAATAGGATGGATGCAATTGTTGCATCCAGATATGCACCATTAAATTTACCACAAGTACTGTATTCCTTCCCACCTAATGATTATATGAAGTATTTTCCAAGATTCAATGGAGAGGGGGAAGTCACTACCGAAGAACACTTAAACTCTTTCTACAGTTTTGCAGATAATTTTAATGTGGAGCATTCAGATGTTTGGATGAGACTTTTTGTGCAAAGTTTATATGGAGAAGCAAGGAAATGGTTTAGAAGTCTACCTCCTAATTCCATTGATGATATTGATGCACTATATGATACCTTTTTGAGACACTGGGGAGATAAGAAATATTACTTGTATTATATCACTGAGTTTGGTGCTTTGAAAAGAAAACAAGGAGAATCTATATCCTATTTTACCAAAAGATTTAATAAAATGTATAGTAAAATTCCTGATGAAATCAAACCCACAAAAACATCTGCCAAAATTACTTTTGCCAATGCCTTTGATGCTAAGTTTTCTTTGTTGTTGAGAGAAAGAAGGTATGTTACTTTGAGTTTGATGAAGGAAGCAACCATTGAAGTAGAATCCAATATACTGGCAGCAGAGAAATTGAAATCAAGGGGTGAAAGAGACAAGAAAACATAGAGAGAATAACTTCCTTCTTCTTCTCACACAACATCTGAATCCAAGATTGATGAAATGACCAAAATTATGAAAACATTGACATCCGAAATGGCCAGGTTGAAGATGAAAACAAAGTAGCCTAGTAGGCCTACATAGGAAGGAGGATACATAAATCCCAATCAATTCAGAAGGCCTAACAATGTTTCTCAATTTTTTCCCAGGGAAAGAAGAAATCAAGAGGATTAGAAGGTTTTTCCTCCTTTTCAAAATAATGTAGTAGAAGAAGTTGATGAAATTGATGACATGGAGGAAGATTCCACAGTTCATTTAAATGATACAAAATTACCTCCCACTCATCTGACACAACAAGATTATGAGGATGCTCTTACTCTGAATCAGTTTGAGGAAGAAGTTGTTGAAGAAATTTCCCAAAAGTAACCTAAAAGAAAAAAAGTATGATCTTAGGTCTAGATCAAATGGATCAAAAGTGGATATACCTATTCAAACCAAAAAGACAAATTCTCCAGTCAAATTAGGGCTCGGGAAAGAAGGTTCTGGGGTTAAAATTGATCAACAACAAAAACAACCTGTCAAGGTTAGCACTACAAAGGTGAAGGAATCTGATAATCAAGTTTCTTCTTTCAATTTGGAAAATGAAATCAATAAAATCAGAATCCCCATACCTTTGGTAGAACTGATGAAAACTGATCCTTTTAGAAAACATGTCCTTAAAGTATTGTAGCCTCCTGCTCATGTTACTTTTTTAGATACCATAAATCTTGAAGATAAAAACCCTGCCATAACCACTGGGCCACATATTGAAGATAGGTTTGATGCTTCTCTTCCTTTCTACATATCCCTGCACATTCATGAAAAAATATTGCATAATTGTTTAATGGATTCAAGAGATTCACACAATGTCATGCCAAAGGTGGTAATGGATGATTTAGGTTTAGACATCACTAAGACTTAGCTAGACCTTATTCATTTGACACCATAAAGGTTAAATTTATAGGAGTCATTAAAGACATGGTTGTCACTTTATCTCAGTTACCTATGAAAAGTGTGGTGTTGGATGTGATTGTGGCTGATATACCTCCTAATTTGGGATTCTATTGTCAATATAATGGGCTAAGAAAGTAGGAGGTACACTACAAATGGACCTTAGTTATGCTACTATACCTCTGTTTGGTGGAGAACATCGAAGACTATACAAAGAAGTGAGGTTGGCTTCCCTGGTGAGTGATCATGAAAATCCCAACAATCATACTATATATGATGTTGAATATGAACTTGGTTCTTCAATTTTCCACATTGGTGACAAGATAGTTGAAACATCATTAAGAAAAATCATACTTCCAGCTGAAGAAAATACAAAAAACTTCGTCTGGAAAATGTTCTTTGATGGGGCTTGTTCCAAAGAAGGCTTTGGGGCTGGGATTGTTTTTATTTCTCATGCCAAGGAAGTCATTTCTATGTCATACAAATTGGAATCTGATACAACCAACAATATTAGTGAATATGAAGATCTTATGATGGGATTGAAAGCTGCTAAAAATATGGGTATTGACAAGATTTCTATTTTTGGAGATTCTGAGCTTATCATCCATCGAATCAAAATTATTTATCAGACAAAACAACATAGGTTAAAGCAGTATAGAAATGAAGTGTGGAATTTTGTTGATAATTTATTTTTGGTCTTCAACATCACTTTTATACACACAAACTTGAATCAACAGGAAGATTCTCTAGCACTGACAACTAGTAATTTCAGAACTCCAATATTTCCCAATTTAAGATTTGAAATTGAGGTAAGACACAAACCCTCTATACTAGATAACATAAAAAAATGGAAATTATTTAAATATGATCAAGGGCTTAAAAGGTTTTTGGATACCATTGATGATTTTTCTACTATCTCAATAGACCAGGATAATAAAAATGATGATGTGGGATTTCGTGCTGCTAATATCCTTCAAGACAACATTGTTGGTCATAAAATCATTGAATTAAAAGAAAATCATTTGCCAAAGGGCATGGTTCCTCTTGAGAGATTATTTGACCATAATGATGTTTCAAAAAAAATTGTTATTGAAACATAGGAGGTTGAAGTGGTAGATTTTGATATCAGTCCAGACTCAAATCCTAGAATGGTGAAATTATCCAGGAAATTGCCAGAAAACCAGAGAGACATATATGTCAATTTGATGAAACAGTTTTCATATGTTTTTTATTGGTCTTATGAAGACCTTAAGGTTTTTGATATAGAGATTATGTAGTATAATATTCCTTTAAATATTGGATCCAAACCTTTTAAGCATAAATTTAGAAAATTCAATCCATTGTTGCTACCTATAATTGAAAAAGAACTGAAAAGGTTGTTGAGTGCTAAAATTATAGTACCATTGAGATACTCAGAATGGGTAGAAAATTTAGTACTTGTCAGAAAAAAGAATGGAGAGATAAGGCTTTGTGTAGACTTCAGAAATCTGAATAGGTGTTCTCTAAAGGACAATTATCCATTACCTAAAATGGATCATATTCTACAAAGAGTGGTAGGGGCCAAAATAATCTCCATGCTTGATGGCTATTTAGGATATAATCATATATCAGTGATGGAAGAAGATAAGAAGAAGACAACTTTTACTACTCCCCGGGGAACTTTCATGTATGAAAAAATGCCTTTTGGACTCATGAATGCAAGAGAAACATTCTAGAGAGATATGGATATCACATTCATTAGTGAGAAAGACAAATTTATGGTTATTTATCTTGATGATATTACTGTGTTCTCAACCTCTCATGATGAACACTTGCAACATCTGAAACATACATTTGAATAATGCATGAGGCATGGTATATCATTAAACCCTAAAAAATATCATGTTTCCATGGAAGAAGGAAAACTCTTTGGACATATTGTTTCACCAGAAGGAATCAAGATAGATCGTAAAAGGGTAAAGGCCATTCAACAGATAGACATTCTAAGGAATAAGAAGTCTATCCAATCTTTCACAGGTAAAATCAATTTTTTAAGAATATTTATACCAAATTTTGCACAAATCATCAAGCATATTACTGATATGTTGAAGAAAGATGCAGAGTTCAAATGGATACCAAAATAAAAGGAATCAATTGAAAACATTAAGTAGGCTCTAATTAAGGCACCTATCCTTATCAACCCTAATTACTCTAAGGAGTTTTTTATTTTTTCATTTGCATCTGAAGACACTATAGTTGTTGTTCTCTTACAAATAAATGACCGAGGGTATGGAAAACCTATCTCTTTCTTCAACAACACTCTTATGGATTCTGAATTAAAATATGATATTATGGAGAAGTAGGTATATGCTTTGGTGAAAGGTTTAAAATGTTTTAGGGTGTATGCCCTATATTCTGAAATTACTGCATATGTTCCAAATAGTGCAGTTAAGGAAATTTTAGTCCAACCAGATTGTGAAGGAAAAAGGGGGAAATGGATAACTAAAATTATGGAATACAACTTGACCATATAGCCCACTTAGTTAATAAAGGGACAAGGCCTTGAAAAATTGATGACATAGTCAAATTGTAGAGCAATTGGATTACATCATTTCTACAACAAATCAATGAATTAATCATTTCAGGTTGAGGAAACTGGTTCATAGGTAAGAAACATATATTCTTCTTCACCATGGTATAAAGACATTATTTATTTTCTGCTAAATCTTTGGTCTCCTCCTGATTTAGATAAATCCAAGCTCAGATCACTTAAACTAAAATCAGTGAAGTATTGCATTATCAATCAAACCTTGTTTTGGAAAGATCCTAATGAAATTCTGTTGAGATGTGTTGATGAGGAAGAAGAAAAACATATTTTTTGTGATTTACACCAGGGAGTTTGTGGGGGACATCACCATTATAAAGCCATAGCTTTCAAAATATTAAGAGCAGGCTATTATTGGCCTGTACTATTTTCTGATATATTTTCTCAGGTGAAGGCATGTGAACCATGTCAAAAGTTTGTAGGGAAACAAAAACTCATGTCTCTACCTTTAAAACCCATCATTTCTCATGGAACTTTTCAACAGTGCAGCCTAGAATTCATTGGAGAAATCCATCCTTCGTCTTCTGGACAACACAAATGGATATTCAAAGCCACATATTACTTTACCAATTGGATCAAAGAAATCCCAACCCGAAATACAACAAATAAGGTAATCATGAATTTTCTTGAAGGGCGCATTTTTTCTAGATTTGGTTGTCCTAAGAAGATGGTTACTAACAATGCTCAGGCCTTCAAATCCAATTCAATGGTTGAATTTTTCAATAAATATAACATCAAGTTGATCCATTCCACTCTTTATTATCCCCAAGGCAATGGGCTAGCAGACTCATCCAATAAAATCCTCATAAGGATTATTAAAAAATTACTCACATAAAATAAAATGTCATGGGATTCAAAATTAAAATTTTCCCTATGGGCTGATTGGATCAGTACTAAGAAATCTATTGGGACTTCACCTTTCCAAATGGCATATGCAACATAGGATGCTTTCCCAACTCAATTGGGTTTACCTGTTCTAAAATTTATGCAAGAGGAGTTAAGAACCAAATGGCATTCAAAGGATAGTTTTTCAAATCATAGAGGTTCAACAAAATAGAGAGAAGATGGATCAGAAAGTTGTTATTCATCAGAGAAAAGTTAAATAAGCTTTTGATAAAAAGACAAAGAAGGATATTTTTCAAGAGAGATATCTTGTACTGAGGTGGGATGCTAGAAGGGAGGACAAATCTAAACATGGTAAGTTTGACAATTTATGGTATGATCCTTTCAAAATAGCTAAGGTCATGAACAACAATACCTTTCTTTTACACAATTTGGATGATAGTGAGATTTTTGGAGGCCCAGTAAGTGGTAGATTTCTAAAACATTACTTCTTTTAAAAATCAGTCAGAAATTTTAGTTTGTACAGTAGGTTTTACTTTTTATATGTTTAAGATCAAATAAAGACTCCATATACCCAATGGAATTGATTCTCTACAGTTTTGTGGCTTTGAATAAAAGATGACAGAGTAGGGAAATAAAGTGGAATAAGAGGGATATGAAGGCATTGGTCAGATAGTTCTTAAAGTTTCAACACAAAACACTACCCCCAGAAGGAGCCAGTGTTAGTCCTTAACTTTTTTTTTGACTATTGGATATCCTTAATTCCCGTTCTACCCCTTTTTCATGACTTTTGTTAAACTTTTTTTCTCCCTTTCTTGGCTTGAAATCATGTTTCCATTCTTTTCTTCACATTTTAAATGTTTTTAAGTATTCAAAAGTTAGGATATGATATGATAGATTCTTCCATCACATCACAAGTCCTTTTCCCTTGTTTAAATTTTCAAATTTGTCAAAGTGGAAAGGGAGCTACAAGAATAACACTATTCTTGTAGCGCCAGGTGTAATTATGGTTCTAATTGCGCCACATTCCCGAGATCGTGTTTAAACACCCAAAATTATTTCCAGAGGATCTACATATCTGCTTATGACCTATATCAGGTCATGTTTTTCAATGATGACAACTAACTCGAAGGATTGGGTTGTACTCGCCACCTTGATATCAAATCACAATTCTCGATTATTATTCCTCATGTATAAAGTCATGATCTATCTATTTTTAGTATGTCTATTACTCCAAACATGCTCTACAGGTAAACAAATAGTTCCCAGACTTCGACAGTCTTCAAAAGCTGGTGATCAAAACCTAAACATTCTCAAAAATCTTCCACAGAGTTTTCTTAGTGTCATGGCACCAAAGAAGAACGAGTAGATAACCAAGTTAGAGCCAGAAGGGACTGCATTACTTAAAGATTTTCCTCAAATGGAACATGAGTTTAAAGATGCAGGCTGGTTCAATTTCTTCTCAACATTTAAGGGTCATGATGAGCAAATTTCCTTGATCTTCACACATAATTTCGATGGTTTTGAAACAGTGGTGGGTAAACTCCTCATGCACGTGACAAAGCATTCCATAGCAAAGGCATGAAAATTACCAATATACAGAGAGAGGTGGTGGAAGAAAGAAAAATTAGTAATGGAGTTTGTTAATCAGTTTTTTATTCTAGAAAGACAAAACCCCAATTGGAGCCAAGGCATCCCACATAGTCTAGTGAGGAAAGAATGGAACACTTCCCTTTTGATCATTTACAGGTACATCACCTGCGAGGGACGTTTTTCTCTGGTTCACTTTTATCATATTAGATTATTAATCCATGTGAATGGTGACCATCCTCTGAATCTTCCCTATTTATTATTGAAAATCCTATCTAAGATGTCTAAGAGAATTTAGACACATCCTGCAACAAAAAAGAAAATTGTTTTTCACCAAGCATTTATTAAAACATTTTGTAATATTTGCCTTAAGTGAGGTTCAAAATTCGTGGGATTGGTTAATTCAGTCACTAAAACCTAAACAAAAGAAACCTAAGTCCAAAAGTGCTAGGGAAAAAAAACCTAGAAAAGGTAAAAAGACCTCTCAAGCCACAAATGATTTGGTGAAATAAATCTCCCCTGCAGCTAGGGTGACTCGTGCTAGTAAGAGGAAATTACAGACACATCAGGCAATTGAATATTTTCCTAGAGGTAGACCTAATGAGAATATCACTACAGGTCGAGGAAAAAAACTTAAAATTTATAAAGAGATTGATGTCCAAACTGATCCAGACATCAAGGAAGAACCTAATGAACCTGAAGACTATACTGCAAGCCCAGTCAAAAGACCAACCAAGCAAAAGAAACAATCTACTGGAAAAAAGTTTGCAAAGGGTAAGAAAATGAGAAATAAGAATGCACTTGTATCTAAATACCCTAAATGAACTTCTACCAGGGTTGCAAACAAATTTAGGTTAAACTCAAAGGCTATGTTTCATCCTTCTATCAAGAAGGAAAACCTTATTATTATTGAAGACAATTCAGAAGACACTATGAAGGAAGTTGAAAAACAAACCCTTGCATCTTCTTCACATAGGTTAAAGGAGAAATCTGAAGAATAGAGGAAAAAACATGAGAAAGGAAAACAAATTTCATAGTATTCAAGGAGACCTGTAACTAGGGAAACCAGGAGGTCAGTTTCAGTCAAGGAATCTACACTCAAAGACAAATATGTAATTGATGATGAGAAAAATGATTCCTTTCCAGAAATAAACCAACTACATGATGTTCCAAAAACTAGAGAATCAGAAAGCACTAAAGAAGAGGATCTTAGCACAGGGTTTTCCTAAAATATGAAATTAAATTAAGGAAACCCCGAGCCTCCATAGATTTGAACCTACCTGCTCCAGTAGAAGAACATCCAGAGTTCAGGATGGAAGCAAGAAAAGAGAAGGACAGGGTAAAAGTGCTGCAGGGTATCATTAGAAAGATGAGGAAATAAATTTCCTTTGTAGAGCAATGGAATGAAAAACAACAATAAAATATACAAGAACTCAAAAGGATGAGAAAAGATCAAAAGGCCCTACTAAAGGAGGTAAGAGAGTAAAAAATAAGACTGTATTGTCATAATGTGGTGTTGACAACTAAACTAAAACAGATGAATACTAGAGCTTATGCAATTATCATAATCCCAAGGAAATCCTACCACAATTTGTGAATTGATTGAGGCTATTACCAAAATAGTGAGGCTGAGCATTTTGGTTAACAATATTTCGTTCAAATAGAACTTCTTTGTATCTTAGGTGAACCAGCTCAACAACAATTTATTCCTCTTTTAGTGGGATTTATAAAGCTTCATCAAACTATCATCTAGTCTATATTTAGATTAGTTGTTAAGGAAGGCTACATTATAGGCATTAGAAGTGTTCGTATGAACATTTCTCTCCTAGGAAATAGTGAGTTGATATTATCCTATCTTAAACTGTAATCTGAAAAATAGGATCTTCAGAAATAATTTTTGTGTTTTAAAAAGACATTGAAAGGACTGAATGAGGGTGGATCAGTTGGAGAATCACGAGTTATTTTTTGTAAAGACTCCTCTGTGAGTCAAAGACAATATTTTCATATTGGCACTAAATGGAAAAGGCGTTTTGATGGTCAGAAACTCTTTTCATGTTATTATATGCTTCTTTTTCTTACTTGAATGCATTTTTATCTGTTGCTAAGCATATGATATCTTGGTTGTGAGTAATACAATGAAAATTTTGATGTTTAAATTGTTCATAACTAAGATTTATTTCAAATACCATGTGCTTATTTCTTAATGATATTTGGGAATGAGAAATCCATGTGTGAGTGGACAAATTCAATACTCATGTATATTTATTTCTTTATTTACTTTTTACCATCTGATTTATCAAATTGTCTGTCATTTACTAAGCCAATGAGATATTTATTTTCCTTTTACATCGAGCCTTACATCTTTATTGTATCCTTGAGCCAACATTCAACCATTTCTAAATCATATTCAAAACCTTTATAAAATACCATTGCAATAACTTGATGATTCCCTAGCTTTCCCTCTCACAGTCAAGTGCAACTTTAGAGACTAACAATTTTTATTTTATTTTCATAAGTTTAGAAGCTTCTGTTAGGACCACTAGTTTCCCATACAATCCTGCTTCCCAAGTGAAAATACCCAAAATTAAGTCATATTTTGAATTCTCCATGCCATACAATCATCCAAGATATTTTACAAATGCAACACCCTAATTCACCAAAAGTGGGATCTCACCCTTATTCAATTGTTCATTCAAAGAGAATATAAGTACAAGTTCTTATTAGTTAACAAGAACTCAAATAAATTTTTCGTGAATTCTCATGTCCATCATCTAAGATCAAATGCAACTAAGTTCCATCCAAACAAAATATATTACCTTTAAACATATCATTCCTTTAATAATCATAGGTTATCAAAGCTATAAAAAGGTAGGAATTGTTCACTCCATCACAGAGTCACTAATGGCTCAAAGTATTTAATGGAACAATTATGACAATTTCTCTAAATACTTAAGAAAATATAAAACTCAACGAATTTGTTGAGTTTTTATGGACAAATAGTTTTTTCAAGCAATAGATGAATAAGCCCATATCCACATTGGGCACTACTCCCATGAGACAAAATATAACCATGTGATTTAACCAAGAGAGGCAATACATTTTTTAAGCATATAAAGTCAATAATAATAATTGTAAATTAAATCATTCTTATTTGTATTCCTCATACCATTAGTATTCTAGAAATAATATATTAATAAAACTTTAAAAAAACATGGAAGAATTTCACCACAATCCATAATTTCTCAAGAAATTTCACATTAATTTCATTCCTTATGAAATTTCACATTGAAGATGACACGTCTTACCCTATAATCATTCAAATTCAATCATGCTCAAATTGTTGTCTATACAACCATATACTAGAATCATAAATGATTCCAACCTAATATTTCCTCCACACAATTAAATACAATCTCCTCTAATATAATATACTCAATTATCTTATGACAATATAAGAGATGACAAACAATTAACTTGTCCCAACAAAAATCCACCATTTTCAGACATTTCTTTAAACAATTGATTCCTAAATCAATCAATCACACACAACATGTGATGCAAGAGCATAAATAGATTCTCTATATTGAATACCTCACATAAATGATTAATCTATCCAAAGCATTCCCAACCATTCAATGGTATTCATTATGCAATTCCTAGTCTTCTTTATTTGTTATTAGAAGAAATAGAGCACATGGATCTTCAAATAGATTGAAATTATGGATTTGTAGTCCACTTGATTCTAAAGCACACAAAATCAATCTTGATTTAACCATTCTCATGAGGTTTAGAAGTAGTGCCCCAACACTACTATGATTAATACCACCCATAGTTTTGGCTCTATTTTCCACCCTAGAGACACATTGCGGACCTACTAGTGTTGTCATGTCGAGACATACCTTTTCTACTTTTGGTTTTTGAGTTTTAGAGGGTGGTCTCTCGGAGTCGGACTGATTTTAGGGGCTAAATTTCACTCATGGGCTAATTTTCCATGTTTTTTTCCAAAAACGAGATTCATTATTTTAAAAATGATTCGCCCAAATTCTATAAGATAAAATTATCTTACCTTAAAAATCACCAAAATTTTATAAAAACTATATAAAATCCTTAGAAATTTGAATATTTTTACAAAAATATCGCCAATCATTTATAGTTGGCATATGAAGGATTAGTAAGATTCGTGAAGGTTTCTACATTTTAAAATAAATTTCCATCCTTAAAATCATCCTTGGTCTCTCCTTGCATGCCTAGAAAGGTGCGACTGGTGGCTTCTTGCACCATTGACAGAGTGTGACCGCAACTTCATGCTTACTCCTTACAAAACTAATAGGGTGCAACCACCCCTAGAACCTTCTAGATTTAATAAGTTTTAATGAGATCAACGCTAGGTGAGGTGTCTATCTCAAATGATGAACTTGGGAACACATAGTAGACTCAGAGTTCACTAAGTTATATAGGTCTAGATACATCCCCTGTCCTACTCCATCAATATATGTAAGGAAGGAATTCCAAGGGAGGAAGGGGGGAATATTTGGAGAGGAAGCTTATGATGCACATTAGAGAGGCTCTTCTATAGTTAGCCTTCATATTAGAGTTGTCCTTGCTTGTGTGAAGGATAAAGAAGTATTGGAGCAAGGAGATAGGAGAGACCTTCAATCAAAACTCAAGATAAAAATACTTGATTGATGTAATGTTTTCTCCACTTATTAATATAGATCTATATGGTTTTCCTCTCCATTGATTTTTTGTATTCAATTATGCATGCTTATCAATGGTAGATATTGTCTTTCTTGAGTAGATCAGGTTAGATCTAATAGGTATTTGGCATTCCTATTGCTTGAACGGATTTGAGATAGGTATTGTTGTTCTCATGTGTGCAGGAAGTGTTAGGATCTGATCCTAACCCCTCTCCATGGGTCATTAGTTAGTAGGATATGTTTTCTATTTAATAAATTCCAACATTAGTTAATAAGGCCTAATAAATAAAGAAGAATAAGTCAATGTAAAAAGACCTAATAGAAGCTTTTGCTTCTAGAAAGATCTTCCTCTAGAAGTTTCCTTAGAAGGTAGAATTAATATAAATAAGAGTAGGAGATATTGGATATTTTGTTCGGGATATTATTGTAATAGATCTCTTCTCTGCTAGAGGTTTCCCCATCGAAGAGGAAAGTGAACATTGCTATAATAATAAAGTTTCTCTTTCTGGTGATTATTCTGGTGTTATTTTGGTGTTCTTCTGATATTATTTTGGATATATCATTATTATTGTGTCATTGCCTACTAGATATTTTATGTTCTTCATAATATATTGTATCAGGAATATTGCAAGTGGTATCAGAGATCTTTCCAAGGAAAGACTTGTGGGCTAATTTTTTTCAGGGTAGAGACGTATTCTGATGTCTTTAAGCTACAAAGATTTGTCGTTACACGCATAAACCCGTGGTCGAGGAGCAATACACATAGGAAGTTTCCTTAGAAGGTAGAATTAGTATAAATCAGAGTAGGAGGTATTGGATATTTTGTCTGGGAGATTATTGTAATAGAGCTCTTCTCTACTGAAGGTTTCCCCCTCGAAGAGGAAAGTGAACATTGCTATCATAATAAAGTTGCTCTTCCTGGTGATTATTCTGGTGTTATATTGGTGTTCTTTTGATATTTTTTTGGATATATCATTATTATTTTGTCATTTCCTGCTAGATATTTTATGTTCTGCATAATATATTGTATCAGGAATATTGCAAGTGATATCAGAGTTCTTTCCAGGGAAAGACTTGTGGGATATATTTTTTTTCAGGGTAGAGACATATTCCGACATCTTTAAGCTACAAATATTTGTCGTTACGCGCATAAACCCATGGTCAGGGAGTCATACACATAGGAAATATGAGTGGTTATTAAGCGTACATCTGTTGATCACCCTTGTAGCCCTTGTTGGTACCCCTTTGAGTGGTAGCGCACCAGACAACACCTGTATACGGATCGGCATAGGCATCCTGAATCCCTCCATAGATAAACCAATCGGTTGCCTGAATGCTATAGTGTCACCGAGAACAACCCTCAGGAAGTGATTCTCTAGGACCTGGGTAGTCGGGTAGTACAACTAAGGGTATGCTATAGCCTCCTTAGTTGGTGCCCTAAGATATTGGGCCAAGTACTATTGTTGGACCCTGAACGTATATAAGAGAGTTATAGCATATGATAAACCCTTGATTGTAGATTCCCTACAAAACCTAACCCTTTGGAACTGAACAAAGAAGGAAAAGTCAATATCTATTGTAGTGCAACCTTGTCGTCTACATTGGGGTTGTGAAATTACTACATATTTTGTCCTATTAAGAATTTGGGCATGCTGCCTCTGCACTATTATTCAATTCAGAGTATAACTCTGCAGGAGTAAAAAAAAAAATGATTCTGGGCCTTTCATCACCTTTATTTGTGAACTATCCCATTGCATTCCTCTCTTCATTCTGATCGTAGTGGTACCCTTCAATTTTAAGCCTTTTTTTATTACGAACCCAACCCCCTCTAGGATGCCTTTCTTGAGACCTATCCCATTGGATCCCTCTCTTTGTCTTGATCAATCAAGTACCTATCATTTTTAAGCCCATTTTTTCCATCCTGACATCTCCGTTGTTACCTAATCCTTCACCATGCCTACCACTCGCTCTTAGTCCCAAGAAACCTTGAAGGATAGAATGTCCCACCTGGAACAACAAATTGAAGACAACATGGCTTCCCTCTGCAATGAATTTACCACAGCCCTTGACCATCAAGTCAACAAATTGGTGCAACTCTTCAGGGGTAAGAATGTTGAGCCAAATTGAAAATAACTTCAGTCTTCTCATTATGAACATACTCATTCCTCTCGCTCCCCTTGGGGTTTTCCACCTTCTTGGAATAAGGTTCCCAAAGTTGACATTTATAAATTTGATGGCTCCAACCCAGTCGAGTGGGCTTCTCAAATGGAACAATAATTATCCCTTCATGATATTCAATATGGTGAGAACAAACTCCATGTAGTGGTTTTGTACTTGGATCAAGAGCACTGGCAATGGTGGTAGTAGAATAATAAATTTTATCTAGGGCCTCCCAATTGGAACATGTTCTCCAAAGAAGTTTTTTCCCGTTTTGATAGGGAATCACAATTTTTGGGCATGTCAATTATCCAGGTAAGCATATACCATCCTCTAGGTGCCATCCCTGAAGGATCTATTTACCACCCTTCCTCACCCAGGGGCTACCCCTGCTCTGACCCAAACTTTGAAGGTCCAAAAGGTCTCTCCCGCCGAAATGGCGGAACGTCTCAAGAAAGGCCTTTGCTACTATTGTGATTAAAAGTAAGCACCAGGGCATAAATGTCAAGAACAAAATTTCTTCCGTATTGATGCCTCAACTTCCTCTTCCTATGAAAACATCTCATTAGATGAGGTTTCAAACCAAGAGGTAGCTCAACCAAGTGATCCTATCGAATATCTATTTGTCACACTGATCGAATCTGTGGACTTGGTCATCTCACTTCATGCACTCTCAAGTATTTCGGCCCCACAAACATTGAAGATCAAGGGATACATTAAACATAGGCCGATGGTGGTGTTGTTTGATAGTGGTAGCACCCACAATTTTATTCATCGCAGGGTCACTGATGAGATCTGTTATCTTCTAGCCTAGGGATAACTAAGGAGATTATGTCTCGAGGCCCACAATTCCTAGACATGGAGTACCGAGAGATATATTGACTTGAACTTGGCCTGGAGAGCCCATACTTTTCTTCTTCAGTGCCTCCACCTTTTCAGCAACAACAACATCCATCCCATCGGCCTAGTACTTCAACAGAAATGGGTCTTTCTCCATCAGGTAATGAGTCTGGGTATCATGGTATGTGTCACTCTAATTCTCAAAACATTTGAATATGTGCATTAAATTCTTTTTACTTATAACATGTTCTTAGAACTTATGATTTTTCACTTGAACACACCTGGGGGGAATGAAAGGATTCCCTAGTAAGTTGGTACCCATAGGGTTTGAGTTGCCACTAGGGGGATTCATGAAAGACCATCATCCGCTCCCACCATACTTACCACTTTTCATCTTTATCCCACTCATCCATCCCATTACACTGGTCCAAGAATTGGGTTGGCCAAATATCTAAGGGTTGTACCTTACCTTGTGGGAAGAAGGGGCTAAAGGCCCAGAGGGTAAAATTAGCTGGAAAAAAGATAAAATACAAAAGAATGAAACCTTCATATGCTTCACCCAGGGATCCCTGAGAAAGAAATAAAAGGTTTCTTAGTAAGAAGAAGAGGGACCCATAAAAATAATAAATCAATACCTAGTTGGAGGATAGGAGGTCTCATCATGAGCCAACCAATTAGGTCCATAGGCATGTAGCGGTATGACACTATCATTCATTTGGTCACCACACCAGGGTAGTGGCTCTTGGTGGCATAGCCAAGAGAAAGGGGGTCTCATCACGATCCAACCTTCTCATTTTCGTGAAGTGCTTATGAGTAACATTGTCACCACTGGTCACCAAGTCAGAGAAATGTCCCCTAACTAGTCTCTTGAAAGAAAAAGAAATAATAATAATAAAAGATAAAAGGAATGAATGGGATTGGAAACATTTGCATCCATGATAAGGTGCAGCTCACCCTCTTCAGAGGAACCCATAGGTAAGCCATACATTTCCCTGTTATTATTGCACCCATTTCTAAGACATCCCTTACCACCTCATCCACTTACATGGCCTGGATTTGTCCTCACCCGGAAACATCCCACATCCAATGAACACTATCCCAATAGGACATCCTAGCATCCCCTCCAAACCTAGTTTGTAGCATAACTTCTTTGAGGACTTGTCTGGGAAAGGGGGTTTCATGCACATGTTTAAATAACTTGATGATTAGACGTGATTGACATTGATATGATCCTTGTGACTTATGAGCCTATGGAGGGCGTACTTGTTTATGTTGCAGGGCCACACCCGATGGACAAGTACACATGGGGATATGATTAGTTTGGACCTCCATAGGGATAAAAACCCACTAGATGGATGTTGAGAACCTAGTCAGGGGCAGAGACAGATTAGAGGATTGCACTAGAGAGAGAGGAGGACATTCCACCAGGGATAGTCTGGTAGGAATGGACCCACAAGGGTCTTTCCCTTCTCACCATGATGTAGGCCTTGGAATTCCCATTAAATCACCCATGTGACCCATGATGTCACCCAATGTTTTGGACACTTTGGAGGAAGTTGTGTGCCAAGTGGCATGTGTGGAAGGATCTAGAGGCCCAAGGAGGCCTAACGTTTTGCTCTTGGAGGCCAACGTTTCCCTAAGAAGGCCTAAATTCACCCTAAAGGGGAATGACATCATCTTTAGAACTTGATTTAGGGTTTTTCTATGTCATTTAATGTACAAACTGGATATTACATGTAACTGGACATGTCGGCCTTTTTGACCTAATTCTGGTCATTGATATTGTATAAATAAGGGTTTTATCCCTTGTATTATTGATCATCTTTCACTCACACTTAGTGAGGTTTGAAATTTGTGCCCTATCTAGGGTTACTTGGCTGAAATTTTAGGCGCACTTATTGAGGAAGGATAAATTTTGGAGTATTTTGGCAAGTTTCTTGGTGGAAGTTTTCAACTAGGGTTTTTCTTGATGATTCTTGATGTATGTAAGTAAAATTTCTGCAATTCTTCTTAATTGAATGGTTATGGTTATTTTTATCTTAAAACCCTAGGAAGTCTAGCACATGTTATTGTCCTAGCTTTAAAAACCTTCACCTACTAGATTTTGCCAAGAAGCTAATTTTCTTGAAGCCTTTGCTAGGGCCTTGACTTTACAACACCCTAGTATTTATTGCTTCATCTTAGTCATCATTTTCTTCATCATTGAGTTAAAGAGGGAGGAAAAATTGCTAAGGCCTAGGGTTACCTACACCTTAGTAGCAATTTTCCTCTAGGGTTTGGTAGTTGAAGCCTTGGCTTACCAACACTTCAAATACTAATCTCTCTTGTCTTTGGCTCTCCTATTATCATTTTCCTTCAAAATTTTCTACCACCTAATTGAATCCATTTTACCCTAAAGGCACTAATCCAAGACTTCTTATTGAATGATTGACCAAAGTAGCCATCAAAACCTACACTTTAGCTTTCCACTAACTACTTCTAACATTAGAATAACCTAATCTACTAACATTATTGCTACTATTACTAAAGTAAGCTACAACCATACTTTACAGCATTAAAAGCTTCTAAAAGAAATTGAAAAGGTTGATTAATGAATTTCCTTGCTTACTTCTGATAAACGCTAGTATTGTGGTGTTAATGATTGATTATTCTTAGTCATTTTGACGTTGTTTCAAGGAACTTATTGTGAAATATTGTCTCATAAATATTGTTGTTATAATTTTTTGTTTACTTCATCATTATCAGCCAATTTCTTTTATTTAGAAAGTCTGTGGTTTTATGAAGTTCTAACAAACAAGTTGTACTTGAAAAATATATAGTTTCTTGTTTCTTTGTTCTGGGCAGGTACATATTGATATTTTATCACTTAATTGGTTATAAACCTGGGAATTTCTGATCAATGGTGACTTGTGAGAGGGGACCTTTTAATATCCATCTTAACCTTGCCTTCTCAAACCCCCAAGTCACCGGGGACGTCTCCCCTGGGCCTTCAACAATAAATAGAAAGAGGAATCCTATTGATGTGACAATGATAGGATAAAGTCAACTTACACAAACTTTCTCTCCATTACCCTTTCCTTTGATCAAAGTACAAATTGTGCGATAACAAGATCCATTTCTTTGTCTACCTTGTTTCTAATTTTCAAATTGTAACATCCCGCTCTTGCACACACACGATTTGACTTATTCTTTGAGGACACTTGCGTGCGAGTGATCTGGTTTAGTATATGGTTTTCTGTTTCATTTATGGATTCTAATGATGATGTTGTTGGATTATGATGTTATGTTATTTGATATCTATGTATAGATAGGTGCTATTGATGGGTTTCTCCTGAGTGTGCAGGGCAATTGATAGATTGAGGATGTTGATGACATCAATAGACCTCCTTGGACTCCAGATCAAGTTAGGGAGTGGACTATATATGGTTTGGGTATTTCTATTTATGCATATGTGACATATGATCAGGTATATTATGATGTTGTTATGGATCATTGACAATGTTTCGTTGATGGATGTAGGCTGACGATTGCTTTCTAATCAGAATCACATAAGGAGTAAAGAGGCCATGCACAACAACCAGATACTGAGGGAGAGGTGTGGAAGCAACCCTGCCACAACCTACTAGCACTCCCATTGTGACTCTAATTTTAGGTTAACGATTACTTAGTTCAAGAGATCCATGATTTTGTGAGGGCAGACTGAGACAGTCGCTCACAAAGATTCTAAAGGGAACACAATAAGGCAGGGTTCTTATTCCTTAGAGGCCCTTAGTCTCTCACAAGGTCAACTGAGGGAGTATTGGCTTCAAGGGTTAGAAAGCTACCAAAATCAGTCAAAGGCGAGTGGTACCCTTGGAGCACATAGTGCGTCTTGAAGGGCACG
Organism: Picea sitchensis; assembly: GCA_010110895.2. Taxonomy (NCBI): domain Eukaryota; kingdom Viridiplantae; phylum Streptophyta; class Pinopsida; order Pinales; family Pinaceae; genus Picea; species Picea sitchensis. Next base: position 357,427 of record SNQJ01S0017776.1, on the reverse strand, counting down.
TCACATAAATAAAACTTGAATAAAGACAAGTGGAACCCTTGGAGCACGAAGTGCATTTTGAAGAGAACGTCGTGATTTTAATAAAAGTGAGTCAATGAACCTAGGTGTCTAGAAAACAAATTTTTTTTTATATGGTTGGCCTTAAAATAAATAATAATGAGTAATTTTTATTAATTATAAAATCCCCTTAAAAATTCTAAACATAGTTAAAAATTAAGCCTAGGTCTAAATAGGGTAAGAAGAGTAAAAACTAAATAATCAGTTAATAAAAGGGGATGAAGAAAAAACAAGTTAACTAAAGAATTTAATTACTGATTATGTGCAAGAAATGCTAAATTGAAACTAAGACAAGAAAGGAAATGAATGGAAAAATGAATGTGGAAACATAGAAATGAATCTATTCTAAATTTCCTAAATGAAACACAACTAAGTTTTAGAAATGAGTCAGTTATTAAAAACGAAATATAGGGAATAAAGGGACACCAATGAGTGTTTTTAGGAGCTCTAGGATGGGTGAAGAAAATTAACATTTAATTAAATTAAATAAGTGAATTTTTGGTGCAACTAAGGGATCGGGTGACAAGTGTATGGGGGAGAGTATTTCCTAATTAATTTTTAATAAAACGAATTAAATGTGAAAATGACAAGTGGTCACTAAGAATTTTTTTATAAAAGTAATGGCTGAGAAGAGGAATGGATCATCACTGTTATGCGTAAAGTTATGTTGCCAAAATTTATTTCACTGATTTTACTTGTGAGAGTTGGGATACCTAGCTCGAGAGAGAGAGAGTGTGGTAGCTTGAAATTGCGAGGCGAGCTGGGAGCTAGAGTTCTATTTCACCAGAAATTTTGGCACACCAGAAATATTAACTGGATTATCCTAAGAATGACACTTTTCTTCGGAGGAAATACTATTTCATGGGGCTAAGGATCTCCATAGACCTTTTCTTGTTAATGGGACATCGACATCGAGATATTGGACTCAGGAATCACTACCTGAAGTCGACATCGGAGGAGCGAAGGGTCGATTGTCAGGCCCTAATTGAAACTTACTCTGTCAACGAGGCCTGCAAATGTTTCCAGTATGCTTGGATGAGAGATAGAAGGCTCATCCTATTATTTCATTTCTTGGCCCGATAGGAAGAGGCAGAACAAGTCACGCCTGTGTGCAAGCCTTCGTTGTTTAGATTTCATGGAGCTGGATATGCAACCCTTTTTGCAATGTGATTCCTCTTCCTTCCTCGCGACTAGTGGGCTCGGTGCCTAAGCGCTGCAGCTGCGACTTGACCTGTGGCCCTTAGATTTGGAACNAACACTCCCTATGAACTCGAATCCTGTGGTCCTTTAAGAAATCCTTTTTTTTCTCTGCGAAATTGTAACACAAGGATCGGAAAAACGCCTCTTCGAGTTTGTGGGGAGGGGAAAGTTTGAAAATTGCAATCCCAGTGTTTAAGGGAGTGGTAATTGGCATATTGTTGGTAACACTATTTTTCTTAGTTGTTGGAAAAGTGGAAACAGAAAAACATTTCATTTTAGAATGTGAGGTTCTCAAATACAGCAGGGAAAATTATGCAGGTATTCTGGCAGCTAATTCTTGGGATACTCTATTTAGCGAAGAGTTTGTTGAGAGGTTGGGAGCGATTATTGTAAAACTTTACAGGAAAAGGGCTGAATACAAAAGGCAGATGGAAAAACAATTTGTCCCATAGACTATTTTTAGCCTTGTGGACATTAAAAATACTTTCTTTCTTTCTTTCCAATTTCAGGTCCCACAGTCTGCTTGGGAAAATGAAACGATGGAATCTATCCTCGAACTGATAGGTTTTTAGATGTTGTTTTTTGTCTCTACAAAATATTCTAGAAGGGTTTTCACGGAGATGACCTAGGTTTTCTTAATGTTTCCCAATTCATTCCAATCTCTTTTAAAAATTTAAATAAAGTGGTAAAGGAATTTGTATTCTTCAGTACCTTCATCTCAGTAAATGCTTTGCTTAAAATGATAGCACTCTCTTTTTAATTTTCGGTTTCCTTCTCTACTTTATTTATACCTGTAAGTTAATATTCCTCATGACCCTATGTCTATGCATTTAGATGATCCTAGAGGCAATATCCATACTATCACCTTCTCCGCTAACTTTAGCTATAAAGAATAATTAAATATTAATTGGTGTTGATTGAACCTGTAGGTTTGAGTGGTTTTACTATAATTTGTTTCCCACAATTGCATTAACAACCTTGATATATTGTGAAATATGAAAGGTTTAGGAATTACCCAAAATCCCTTTTGCGTGGGAGTGATGGCGTGTAGTTATTGGTACACCTTCTTGACTTCCACTTGTGTGGTGTTGATTTTTTTTTTTTTAATTTCTTATTAATTGGTATTTATGATTGACTAAGTACTTTCATTATTGTTTGAATATTATGAAGTGCACAAATAACTATTACCTTAATGAATAGATTTCATCAGTTGAAACTTATTTTAAACAACATAAAAGTCTAAAGTATCCATAAAGATAACCATATCTTATTTGTGTTGATAATTATGTAATTAGACGACGTTACACTATGGAAAATTGAGATGATTAATGAATAAGTAAATAGATTCTCTGGCGCCATTGAATAATGTTGATACCGGATTGATTAAGTAATCACATTCTCTTGTACCATTTAAATTAAGGAAGATTACTCTTGCGCCAATAAATTAATGTTGACAATTATTTGATTAAGCTTGATAATCTCTTGCGCCATTACTTATGTGAATGCATGATTGTTTTAGAATTGGTTTACCTTGCATGCTTGAAATAATGTCAGTGTATAGATGATTGAGTTGATAGATTCTTTTGCACCATGAAAATAAACTGATAACTTCTCTTGCGCCATTAAAATGATGCATTTTTTAGTTAATTGAATTGATAGATTCTCTGGCGCCTTGAATCTAATGTGACTTATGACTAGTTAGTAATAAATTTCTTGCACCTTGTAGATAGAATTGATGATTATCTTCACGCCTTGAGAATAAAGTTGACGATTACTTATGAATTGATAATTATGTGGATACGTGCTTGTTTTAGAATTGTTTACTCTTGCACCCTTGATTAATGTTGAAGTATGATTGATAAAGATAATGATTACCCATGTGCCATGTATTATTTGAGATTTTAGGATTGATGGATTGATGAAATGGATGATTGTTGATGTTGTTGTTTTATCTAGTTGCTTGGATATGCTTATGCTAATGGGATGTAGACACCTCCTTGTTCCTCAGAACAATCGTCGGCCCTGAGACCTTAAATGGTTAAAATCAATTGGAACCCGGGCTTGAAAATTTCTTATGTGTCCTGGAGGTCCTAACCTTGTAGGGTAGGTTGGGCGAGTATTCATTTTATGTTCATTATCTAATTGATTGTTGTTGTAAATTGTTCAAGATAATTATGAGATGATAACCTGCTATGATTTGTATGTTTACGTGTCGTTATCCTTCGATGACACGTTGAATGGGTTGTTAGTGATTTCCATGATGAGTAGATGGTATTGCTTTTACTTATGATGTTGTGATTAGTCACTGCTGCGATCATCTGTTAATGTTAACTACCTATTGCTTAATTTTTTTTTTTACCTTTTATGCTTCGCTTTCCTAGATGTAATGGAGGGGATGTTACATATGGTATCAGAGAAGGTTCAACCCTGTGACTGTGGATTATCATGCCTTCCACTGTATTAAAACCTTGATTGATAACTTAGCGTTAATTAAAATTTTAACCTATCCCTATGGTAATCATGGTTAGAGGATGCCGCGAAGGTAGATGACATGGTGTTAGGGGCAGAGGAATGGTGCCTTCAGTAGCGTCCACACCTAAGGGCTCTAAACCCCATGGAAAAGAACAAGTCTTGGGACAGGGGTTGAATGCTGAGAGGGATGCGGTTGGTCTGACGAGGTCCTTTCAGGGAAATTTCACAGACGATGTTTAACCGTCTAGATAAATATGAGTCCAAGGTGCATGTACCCCCTGAGGGTCAGTGACGTGCCCCAACCGGTACTGGCAGCGTTCATAGAGAACTTGAGAAGGTTAAGTTTCCCTAGTTCTTGGGTGCCACGGATGGCGCAACCTCTGAGGCATGGTTGAAGAACATGGCGATGTGCTTCACACTTCGTGACTACACCTCTAATGTGAAGGTCCGCATGGCGCTATTTTAACTGAAGAGGAGCGTTATTCTGTGGTGGAAAACGCTCCGTCCACAACTGAACATGGTCGTCAAAGACGTGTCATGGGAATTGTTCGAGGAGAGGTTCCGAGAGAGGCATTGTCATAGAAATTCATTGAGCACCAACTCAATGAGTTCAACGAATTATAACAAGGCGGTCGTACGATGCCTGAGTATGAGGTCCGAGTCTTGGAGTTGCTTAGGTATGCTCCACATATGAGAGTAGAGAAGTTGAAGGTCAACAAGTTTGTGTTGGCCTTAACGTCTACATTCATGCGAAAGTGAGGATCCTAATGCTTCAGACACTGCACGATGCAGTCTAGAAGGCCATCATAACCGAGGAAGAACTTATCAGCAGGGGTCAAGGAAAGACTCCTGCGAGACTGATGGGACAGGTGACTTCTAATGCGCAACAACATCATACTCCAGCTAGACTTTCTTCAAGATATCAAGATACTTTGAGAGGATCTATGTTCATGAAACCTCGACGGTCGGCTCCCCAACGGGGAACTCCCTATAGGGGACCACTGCATCAGCATTAGCAGATATTAGGCTTGTTCAGCGGAATAGACCAGGGTTTCAGGCTGGTGGGCTGATGACTACTACTTCGGGGACCAGGAGTAATAGATTGAAGACCAAATACTGGACATGTGGAGAGACACATTACCAATGCAACTGTTTGGTTGAGAGGGCTAGAGCGGTCGGATTAACAGGAGCCACTACAGTTGGAGATTTGGGAAAGGCCCACATGATTCACACAATAATGATTAACCTTTAGGCCAAGCACCAATTCACTGTGCTCGAGACGTCAGGCACAATCGCCGACCAAAATTTTTGTTTTGGATTGATCCGTCAGGATTTTTCGAAATGACTATGGTTGAGTTTTATTCGCATGCATTAATTGACCATTGGGAAACTTAATGAAAGAGCGAGAAAAGCAAATGAATTATACATCCATTAACATAATTGTAAATCTGAAATGGAATGAAAATAGCAAACCATAATGCACAAGTTTGATAACGGAGTTCGACAACTTTGCCTACGTCTCCGGGCCTTTTCTCTGTGAGGGAGGCTTCTTGATTTCTTTTCAAAAGCTTATTAGTACTTCTTTACAATGCCGATTGGCTTCTAGACTGATCTGGTCATGTTCGCCCAGATCTCTAGAATCTCGCACAACTTACGGCACCTGAAATGGATGTCCCGAGCTCTCAGAAATCGTCCGACAACATCTCTACCTCAACAGCTTCCCTGCCTCAAACTGGCTTAGACCTAGCTTTGCCTCAGCATCTTTTCTCTCCAAAACCATCCAAAATATCTCCAAAGGCTTCAAACTCTGACCAAATGGCCTCAACATGGCCTTGGTTAAATAGTTGGGAAAGTTGGTTTCAATCTCCAACTTCCTCCCAAAAATTAGGCTCTAAAAAAGCCCAATAACCCCCAATTACATTAAAAATGGGTTTAATTACATTAAAAATCATAAAGTGGTTAAAAAACCCACTCTAACCATATAAATTGGTTATATTTGGGCGCTAGCCCCCCTTCGCTGGCACGCGTGCCCTTTTAGTTGGTCATATGCATATTAATATGGCCAAGCGCTTAGCCCAAAGGGCTAGCGCTGGCCCCAACTCCATTGATACCCGGTCGCATGGCTTTTACATATGGCTATGGGCCACGGTATAACTCCCGCGCCAATGGTATAACCTCCGCCCTATGGTCATATCAACGCACACATGGAACCGGGGGTCGGGGCTAAGCCCCGGCCCGACCCCCCCGCGGTTAATACATAAACCAAACTTTAATACAAATAAACCCGTTAACTAAACAAGTCACAAGCAATGGTTCAACGATCGACGCACGGTGGTAAGGCTTTACGCGGAAAGGAGGTCGCCGGTTCGAATCCGGTCGACCCCCATACTTTTGACATAGGTCATATAAGCCAAAACTGGGGTGCCACGTGGCAGCCCATGATTGGGCCACGTGGCACCTTACCATTCGCTCGAACGGTGCCACGTGTCAGCATTTGATTGGCCCACGTCGCCTGCCGTACTGCCACGCGTCATTGCTCTGTCACATGCCACATCATCCACCGTACGCCCAGTCACTTTCCGTGTCAACCTGCCACGTCAGCTGCTGACGTCACCCTGCCATGTGTCACCCTTTCAGTGGTGACACATGTCACTTCGGGATTGGTCCAACTGTGCGCCGAAAATGCCAAATCAGCCTGACACGTGTTGCCTTCCGGTGCTGCCACGTGTCCTGTACGGAACCTGCCACATGTCATCCCCTGATGCTTCCACATGTCACCTGTACGGACGTGCCACATGTCCATGTACGGACTTACACGTGTCTTGTACGTACTATACGGACAGGTACAGTCAACATCCCAAAATTTTGCCTGTTTGGCTCGGTGGACAGAATGCGATATCTTCTTCATACGGACTCCGTTTGACATAAAAATTATACCACCGGAATCAGGAAGACGAGACGGACGCAATGGTGTTGGTTTTGTCAGATTCCGAGCACTTTCATTTTTGAGCATTTTTCATGCCCTGATAGCCTTCTGAATCCGATTTCGGATCACAAGAACTAGGTACTACAGAAGGGCATGCACAAGGATGCAAGTTATATGCATTCTTAGTGCTGAATGAAAATGGCATGGTGAAAGAACTAGAAAACCTTCTGGTAGTACAAGAGTTTGCGGGTGTGTTCCCAAAATAATTACTTGGTTTTCCTCCTGAAAGAGAGATGTATTTTACCATCAACCTAAAACCTGGAATTGAAATGATAGAAAGAACGCCTTATTGGATGTCAACCCCTGATTTACAGGAGTTGAAAATGAAACTGAAAGAGTTGTTGGACCTAGGACTTATACATCCAAGTGTGTCACCTTGGGGTGCGCCTATTATTTTCATACGAAAGAAGGATGGGTTGTGAAGACTCTATATTGACTACCATCATTTGAACGAGGCAATGATCAAGAACGCGTATCCATTGCCAAGAATATACAATTTTCTTAATCAAATGAAAGGCACAATGGTGTATTCAAAGATTGACTGGAGATCAAGTTATCACCAACTACGAATTAAAGAGGAAGATATTCCTAGGACAAATTTCAAGACGAGGTTCAGACACTACGAGTTTACTGTTTGTCCATGAGGACAGAAAAACGCCCCAGAGGTATTCATGAGCTTGATGAAAGGGGTGTTCCGCGAATGCTTGGAAAATTTTGTTCAAGTATTCATTGACGACATATTGATATATTCTTGGATGACGAAAGAACTTGATGAACATTCGCGCTTGGTACTACAATGTTTATGAGAGAACAAATTACGGGAAATTATCGAAATGCTCTTTTATTAATCGAAGATTCATCATTTGGGGCATGTTATCTCCGACGAAGGCATTGTCGTGGATCCAACAAAGGTAGAGGCTATTAAGGAATGGTCTGCACCAATGAACGTACTAGACATGCGTATCTTCATGGGTTTAGATAGATATTATCAATGGTTCATTGAAGGTTTTTCTAAGATAGCACATCTGATCACGGAATTGCAGAATAAAAACAATAAGTTTGTATGGACCAAGAAATGCATGAAAGCATTTTGAAGGCTCAAGGAGTTGTTGATGACAACGACGATACTAAAAGTCCCTAACATGGATGAGGACTTCTTGGTATGCATAGACACATATGCTATAGTGGGAAAACTCCCCTATGGACTACACTGGGGTTCAACATGTAGGAAGATCTAACCATCTAAAAGTCTTCTACTTTTTGTAACTACCCCGAATATACCCCACATTCTTGCATGAAATACAAAGTGAAAAGATCTAGTAAGTTTACCTTTTACTCCACGTCCGGTGTCAATCCTTTTGCGTTCGATTTCTTCGTTGACTACAAGCCTCCTGCCAAGGATGACCTGCATTCAAAAATAGATAAATAGGGAACTACAAACATTCATCTCATATATAAATCATGGGTTAGATGTTAGTATAAAACATAAACCAAATACAAATATTTTGACACATCATATTTCGAGACAGAAAAAGTATTCCTTTTATTGATATCACAATGTTTACTTACAACAAGATCGACGACTACTCCTTGAACCCGGTCTGAGATCCTCTTCACCAAGCTCCAACTGGTCATCCATGTATCTTTCTCCTCTCACACTTCTTCTAAGGAATGGAATAGGCTTATGATGGAGGAAAAAGGTGAGAATGGGAAATTCTGATATAAATCTCACAAGGTGGCTGCAAATTCTTGGGGCAAGGAGGGGATGTGAAATGGGCAGAGTTTCACTGTTCTTATTCTTGGCTTCGAAATGAGACCCCAACACCTCCTTTTATACGACAAAAGGATGGCTATTCATTTGGGTGACGGGATATAGGCGGTGGGATAGTTGGGAAACTACCCAATAGCCCATAATCTCAACTAATTCCTTGCAAATTTTTAATTTTTGCAACATTTGTGGGTATATGCGGGTTGTAATGGTGCATCTAGTGTATGTACGTGAGTTGTAGTGGTGAAAAAAGCATGTGTACGCGAGCAGTAATGGTGTTGGGCATGTACATCTTCAAAAATATTGTTTTTAAGAAGAGTTGTTCAGTGATGGCTTGGAAAAAATAGCAAGTAAGAGGGCCTGATGCCAGGTATGCATGTATGGTGCAAAATAGGGCTATAACAGATGCCCCCTAATGTGTGAGTTTAGAAGAGAATCTGATGGATGAAATACATTACAAATATTCACCAGTGTACAAAGAAAGTGAGCCCGAGACCAGAGTTCAGGAGGTGCCATTTGCAAAATAACAATTGTCTCTCCGAGGCGGGCATACCCATGCTTGGGATGAAATGAATCATGGGTTCCAATCAAATACACTACATATCCATGTCATATAACTATATAAAGTGTAGCCGTGAGAAATACACAATGGATCTACATCTCAAAATCAAAGATATACATGTATAGTATCCATCTTCAAGAAGCAAATGACGCTTGATGTCTAGAGATGAGGCCTTCAGAGCTCAAGCAACAAATTAAATATCTTAAAAACTTTGGTAGTAGTGTAATGTGAGTGTATGACTTCACTATCCAAAGGTCTTCGACGGCTCGTCGGGAACACACAAGAGGATCTCAATGATCAGGGAGAGAACTTCATTGATTTTGAACAAGGACTTGATTGGACTTTCGAGATGGTCGGGCATGAGGTCAAGAGACAAACTACAGAAATCACAACTTAGGTTGGGTAAAACTTCCCTTGGAAAATAGCACAACAAATGATCAGACTCAGGCAGCATGGTATTGACATAAGTTCACGATGCGGGAGACAACACAAACTCTCCACATGTTTGGAAGGATAACCAAATGGAGGAGGACACAACTCTATGTAGCAATAAAAACTTCCTAAGGTCATATTAAATCCCAAATCTTGACGAACAAATGGAAGGATGTGATTTTTCCAAAGGGCGACTCATTGTGCTGCCATAAAAAGAAAATAAATTTCTTGTCCTCTTTTTGGGGTATATTTGATTTTTTTTGTCTTTTTCAATATTTTGAAAGAGCTTGAAAAAGAATAAAAGAATGCTACATTACAAAGGAGGAATGAGTGTCACAAGCATACTAGTTCCAAGCGCAAGGAACACACTAATTCTCATATCAAGGAGACATGTGCAGGAAAATGACACTTGGGAAAATTCCTCCATGGGTCAAGGTGTCAGGTCGTAGAGGCAAAGTACTACAAGGCTTGCATATAAGGCATGCTTCAAAGGTTCAGTTGAGAGAAACACAGAGCGAACATTAGGCCAAATATGCAGATATGCAAGTGTGATTAGCAGGACACGGTGAAACCCCCTTCAATGCATTATTCACGAGACCAGAGAAGGTAAGCTTGGTGGTTTTTTCATGTTTAGAGAGTCTGAAAAGCATAAAAGAAGACCCCACTAGGGAACCTTTTTCAAAAATAGTCTAGTCAATTCGAGAAAGGGGTAAAATAGCACCGAAAAGACGTCTATTTAGAACCATTTTAACGAGTCTGTCATAGACAAGATCACTCGACAATATTTTCAATTTTAAGGAGTCTGAAAAGATCTTAACTATGGACTCGCATCCTTTTTCTAGATTTAGTCTCCTTAGCCCAAAAATGTATACAATCTACTTAAGAGAACTCTCATGGCAAGACGAATCTCTTGAGGTGTACCTTTTTCCTCAATCTACATGCCGGAAAAAGGGGTAAACTCATGCTAGTAGATGTTTTTTCTGGACCAATTTAACGAGTGTGAAAGAACAAGGTCACTTGGCGATATTTTCAGTTTTAAGGAGTCTGAAAATAACTTAACTATGGACTCTGTATCGTATGTTCTTCTAGACCAATTAACAAGTGTGAAGAAACAAGGTCACTTGGTGATATTTTCGATTTTAGGGAGTCTAAAAAGAGATTAACTATGGATTCTGTGGGGGTTTCTTTTTCGTAAATTTAGTCCCTTAGGCCCGGAAAAGGGTTAAACTTATACCTGAGAATACTCTCCTAGTGAACCGAAGTTCCTAGAGTATACCTGTGTTCATACAATTGACCATCCAAACCAAAAAAGGGTTAAACTACCACTGGACAGACATGCCTTCAAGTTTTAGTTTGGCGAGCGTGAAGGACAACAAGATCTCTCGACAATATTTTCATGTTTAGAGAGTCTGAAAAGGGCTTAAAGAAGACTCTTTTTTAGGAGTCCCGAGGGTGAGACCAAGGGTGATTAAACATAATATGTATGAGGCTCAATATCATAATCATGGTAGGACTAAAAAGACTCCCAAGCCTAAAGTCATTAATGACGACATGAACGCCAAAATGCAACCAGGATCTACCTAGGGCATCCATGTAGAGGTAGGCTCTGCCACCTCACCAAAACACTTCTAAAGAAGAAATGATGGTTTCGTACCGCATTTTGGTGGGTTCGATCCTATGGAAAAGAGGAAAAGACAACGAGATGCAGAAAGTGGAGGTGGAATCCTAACTTAAATGCAAAAAGTTGGAAAAATGATTTTTTCCAAAGGACCTTTAAAAGTGACCCATCTCCCAAAACGTTTTCCAAACCAAAAAGTGAAGTGCATTGTAACACCCAATGAGAAAATAAAAAACCATGTTAAATGATTTTCAAGTCAGAAAAAATGACAAAAGGGTTCGAAAAAGTGGCAAAAAGGCCAAAAAAGTCTATAAATAGAAGCTGACAGCTCATTTTCACCATTGCAAATTGAGAATTAACCAAAAAGCTAAAAATACTCCTTTGCTAAAAGAGTTGATTCCAAGAGCTTCAGAGGATGAAATAAACTTCTGCTTAGACCTAGTAAGTACAAAACAACCGCTCTTGCATTTCCATACTTCATTTGTTCTTTTCTTTTATTTTTTTTGGGGGTGCGCCCTTTTAAAAAAGGGCGGCCTTGCGTATACGCGGGTTGTCCAAGGAAAACCCACATATGCCTGCAGAAATAAAAAAATCTTCCCATGTGAATACGTGACTATATCAACTACAACCCACGTACACCTTCAATAAAATGGAAAAAATGAAAAACGAGAGTTAACTCTCCCTTTGAACTTGTCATGTGACAGGATGTACATCCACTGAAAAGAGAGGGAGCACACAGACATTGATATTTTGGTCAAAGAGGACCTTGCCGCTGTCGCCGCATTGAAACAATATGGGTTATGGAATTTTTTCTGGTGCCCACTCATGAGGGCACAACTCAGGCTATTGAATGCCTTGGTGGACTATTGGGACCCCAACGCAGAGGCATTTATGCTAGAGGGGCATTCGTTGATTCCAACGATTGAAGAAATTTACTTTCTAACTGGCCTCTCGAGGAGAGGGGAACCAATCAATTTGTGTTCATTTCCCCCAGGGCCTCATAACATCGCCGAGTTGATCGGACTACATTGAGAGTCCGACACTGAGAAGGTATTTTCTCAGGTGCCAATCCACAAGATCACCAACCTATCACTGAAAGTTATAGTTTTACTCATTAGGTGGATCATTGGATCTATGGACTTACATTAGGCCTCCTGGGTGAACATGTATTGTGCAATGTAGTGTTTGAATGCATGAGTGTTCAACTGGAGCACGACCATGCTTGACTGCATGAAGAGACAACTTATAGAGTGTTGTGGGTGGAGTAAAAAAAACTTTGGGTTCGGTACCGTTTCGTGCTCATTATTCTTCAAGAGGGTACCCAACATTAGTCCACGAGAGACAGTATGGGGGCATGTGGCCTCCTTCATGACAATGTGTAGGTGGGCGACATTGTCGCCATGACAGGGAGGATGAAGGACCATAGAGGCCTTAGGCGATACGTTTTTTGACTGGTGGTCATGGCAGATTCCGGCCATAGAGGACTACCCCTATGAAGGAATCAACTTCTCCAGAGATCCAGACATACTCGTACCTTCTGGAGGAGAGTGAGGAGAGATGGGTATGTTCATTTTTTAAAGTTATTTAATTTTTAGTTTATTTTTAATATATATCATTTTTATGCGAACTAGAGTATCTGACAACTATGTATCTGTTATGTACATATGTGGGACCAATGTGTCTAACAAAATTATCGAGGACCAGGTGGCATCCTCGACCAAAGACAGTACCAACAACAGTATTTGGACCAATAGAAGCAAGGGGACCTACAACTGGAGAGACTGAGAGAGTTTTGAGACAGGTGGAGCAGAATCTCACCGTGCTCACTTGTGCAATTCCCATGGACGAGATCAAGGATCTCTCACCATCGATGCAACCTCACATAGTTGGGGTGCCACGGACTTGGGTCCAAATATTCTGGTGTTTGGCGAACATCATTGTTCACTATGGCAGGGCCAACAGGCCCCATGCTTAGCTTAGGGTGGACCACTTACGTGTCGAGGGAACTCTTTTGTATATTTTTGAGGGCATAAGCCCCGTGGTGTATAACAAACATGTATTTTTGAGGCGTTCGCTCCCACCTATGCAATATGACTCTTATATATATATTTACATCTTTTATGTCTTATAGATCACAATTTTTACAAATGCATGTACATGTGTATGTGTGTGCAATATGCCAATCTAATACTTGATTAGCTAGAGTATCTGTCATTTGATTTAATCTCCTAGGAACATGGATATACATAATGTAATCAAAGCATAGTTCTAAGAGACGTACCCTAAGGAATCGTCGATGTAGAGTAGGATCAAAAACACAGTAAACCCCATTTAAATGATACACAACCATTTGAGCATCTAAGTAGACCCGGAGGTGAGATATACTATGGGAAAAAACGTCACGAAGCAACTCTATTACTGCGTTGTACTCGGCGACATTGTTTGTGGCATCATCTAAACATATTCCTATAGAAGATAGCAACTGGCCTTGAGGCGTGAAAATCACCTAAGTTGTGGAAGAAAGCCTCTGAGTGTGTCGGCTAGTGTTGTCCGCGAACCGAGCGAACACCTCTAATTCACTTGACATCTGCCACAGTGAAAAAAATGACATAAATAACGACACATCCATAAGACAAAAAGACAAAAACTAACTGTATAAGAACTATACATATGTACAATAAGTCACCGAAGGCGACCTACCTACGAGTAATACTTCTTGAGGTAGAGCCAATTTCTAGGCTCCGCGAAAGAATTTCCCTCAAAGTCAACCAGATGATAAGGACCCTTATTTAATACCTCCTTCACGATGAAAGGTATGAACCACATGGGTTTGAACTTGCCTTCCCCCAGGGGATCCTTATCTTGGTCGTAGACTAGGACAAGGTTGCCTTTAGAGAAAATCCGAGGGTGAATGGACCGATCATACTGGCACTTGACTCATTGCTTGTGAGCCTCATTAGCTAAGGCTATGTCACGATGTTTCTCATCGATCTGCTCGAGATATAATAAGCATTCCTCAAGTGGTGAAGTGTCTGGAAATAACTGTATTGCCAAATTTAGAGATGGGATCTGGAACTCTATTGGCAAGACTTCTTCTAGCTAGTAAACGAGTTGAAAAGGTGAGAAACTGGTGGCAGACTTTACAGACATTAGGTATGCCCCACAACGCTGAGTACAACATCAAATATCAATTTGACTTGGCAGAATTGATCATTCGCTGCAGAATAGTCTTGAGGGACTTATTCACAGCTTCCACTTGACCATTCACTTATGGGTATTAGGGTGATGAATTATCTTGCCTCAACCCAATATTTGACATTAACTCAGACATCATTTTGTTCTGAAAGTGACTGCCATGGTCAATGAAAATCTCCTTCGGGATGCCAAACCTTTTTATTATTTGATTGAAAATAAAGAGAGTTGTTGTCTCTCCATCATTATTAAATGTTGGCATAGCTTTGACCCACTTTGTGAAGTAGTCTACTACTACGATGATATAACGGTTCCCCCTAGATGAAGGGGGGTGGAATGTAGTAAAATAAATCCCCCACTTGGTGAAGGGAACAACAGTAATGACGGGAAACATGGGAGCAGGGTGTTCCCTCATCTTCCGAGAGAAGATATAACACGGGTGGAACTTCTTGACAAATTCAACACAATCTTAGATTAACGTCGGCCAAAAGTAACTAGCTCATAGAATCTTTTGGGTTGTTTCCAACCCATACAGATGACCACCACATGCTCCAGTGTGGTAGTCGTTAAGAATGAGTTTCTCTTCTTCTTGAGTGAGACACCAAAGAAGGATGCAATCTACACCTCGACGGTAAAAAGTGTCCTCGCGTATGAGATAGTTTTTTTCCTGATGGCATATACGTCGATGCTCATCGCGAGAAGCAGAGGTGGGGCACTTCAAAGTTTGGAGATAGACTAATATATATCCATACTAGGGGTCCAAAGATTAAATCAGAAAAATATCTCCTTTAATCGGTGATTCTTTGGGCGTAACATCACCTGATTCGACCAAAAGTTTTGATATAAGTTCCGCAAATACCAGTGACTTTTTGAATTTCACAGAAACAAAATCCATGTCGAATTCCTGGAGGAAAATGATCCATCTACTGATCTTTCCACCGATGACACATCATGTCAACACATACTGAAATGGATTCACAATGGCAAGGACAGTGGTCTTTCGAAGAAGAATATAATGATGGAACCATTGGACAACATGCACTGCTACTAATGCAAGCTTCTCAACATGGGAGTAATTGAGTTTTGGTTGAACCGGGCCTCGGCTTAGGTAATAAATCACATGCTCTTCAAGAAGATATTCCTCTTGAACCAAGACCATACCGATGGTCGACTCTACAGTGTCCAAGTACAATAAGAAATATTTATTATAATTGGGTGGACAAAGCAGAGGGGAAGATGTGAGGGCGCATTTCAATGAATCGAAAGAGCGTTGAGAGGCTTCATCCCAATGGAAAGGGACTCCCTTATTTAGTAAACACATGAACCCTTTAGTGATCTTGGCATAGTTTTCCATAAAACGCCAAAGAAAGTTCTATTTTCCTTGTAAGCTTTGAAGCTAAGGAACTATGCACGGGGGAGGCAACTGAACTATCACCTCAACCTTTAGAGGATCGAACATGATCCTTGTTGTCTAAACTATGAAACCTAGAAGATGACCCAACGTCACGCAGAAACTGAATTTGTTTGGATTCAAGCGAATCCGATAGTAGCGACATCGCTCAAAGATAAGTCAGAGGAGTGTGGGATGATCAACTCTCTTACAAGATCGTGATGCTAAATCATCGAGATAAGACTTGATTATATGTTTAAGATCATGGAAAGAAAATGACATTTCCCGTTGAAATGTGGCTCCAACATATTTTAGGACAAAAGGCATCTTACGATAAGAAAATGTGCCCCACAGACTGATAAAAACTATTTTATATTGGTCTTCGGGTTTGATCTATATTTGGTTTTATCCCGAAAAACCATCCATGAAAGAAAATACCTCACAACCTATGCATTCATCGACAATACGATCAATGAATGGGGTGGGTAAATTATCCTTTGGACAAGCCTTGTTCAAATCATGGAATTCCATACACACGTGAATCATTCCCTGCTTTTTGTTGACCGAAACGAGATTTGACACCCATTTCGTCAATTGAACGGGTTAGATGAAACCAACTTTAAGTAGTTTCTCCACTTCATCCTTAATAGTTGTCGCTTTTTGAGGATTCACCAGATGAAGCTTCTGTCGGACCGACTTGGCATCAGGATAGGTTGTGATCTCATGTTCAACGATTCTTGGATCGATGCCTAGCATTTCCTCGTAAGAGCAGGGAAAAATGTCGCAGAATTCCTTAAATAAATCTGTGTAGATTCAAATCTCCTTGGGGGAGCAGTCCATTCCGATGAAGACATTCTACAAGACACCAAGGGTTCTGGAGATGTCAATAGGTATCCTTTCAATGATGTTTGCCATATTACCCTTGGCATAAACTGCATGCGTATCCATAGGGTTAATAGGACAAGGCCTATCTCCAGTCATAGTCAACATGAATCTTCCTGCCTCTATTCTTCTTAACTCTAGGAGGAAATAAGATATGTGATGGAGATCATCCCAAGGTCTATCCGGACCAGTTAATGCCTCTATAATCAACTCATCAGAGGGAAATACCAAGTCTAAAGAATCAGTAGTGATGAGGGAACTTTGAGCCCAAATAGGCTCGAGAATTGGAACTAACTCCTGTGCGGGAGTCAGATCGGGGTCGACTGAAGCTTGCTAGACAATATTGTACGTAACTTCTGCTGCGGACAAGGGAATGTACATGCCAAGATACTCTGTCCCTTCCATCAAAGCTGATGGGGAAGGAAGAGTCCATGGATCACTAAAGTAATTCGTATGGAACGACGACACTTGAAAAATTTAGGCCCTAGGCTAGTTGGGGACAACCGATATCAACTTGAAATCACCAGAAGGAGGTGGGTAACTGAAAGTACCCATCAAAGGTGGGCACAAACCAACCCCCATGTTGACGACGCTAGGATGAGGGTTATCAATCATCGGGACCATGGATGCCCCTGATGAAGGGTCAGGCCTAGAGAAGGACAACTGATTAATGGTCACAATTCGATCCTCATGTGGAAACAACAAGACCCGAAAAATAGTGGAAACCACTGCATGCATTTCATATGTCCAACTCCTTCCTAACAATAGGTTGTAGTTGAGAGGCACATCGACCAATTCAACTTTGACGCACACAGTATTCCCTCCTAATTGCATGGGGAAATAAAGGATGATTCCATGTGTTCTAAAAGAATGACTGTCAAAAGTAGTAAGCAGAGTAGGTGATAGAGAAAAAATGGGTTGGCCAATGGCCTTCCAACATGCCAATGACATCATGCAAGTCGGGGCGCCCTCATCAACCGCTGTATGAAAAATATTATGAGTAAAATATTTTGTGGGGTGAGCCACTACTATCTAGAACGCAACGTGGTAAGGGAGATGAGGTTTCAAGTAGGTCGTATCAAGCATGATCATTCCCGGATTACAAGTCTCGGTAGAGCCTTAGGAAGCTAACAAAGCCTTTCTCTGCGAAGGGAAGCTCTGGAGGACCACCAAAGAAAACATCACACAAGGGGTTTGTGACAAATCTTCCACCACATAGTAGTTTTGGGAGGCCCTTGCGTTTGGATTATGTGAAGCTTTCTTGAACTCCCCTTTTGGGATGCGTGTCATTGTTTCTCCCATCATCTTCTCAATCTTGAGAGGAATTGATGGGTTTTCAGCTTCTTTACCCTTTTCAACAGTGTTTGGAATTTTGTAGTCGTGTGCCCTATTTTCTATGTAAGTGTCACCTTTCATCATATAAATGTTTGCGAACGAAGGATTACTAGAAGAAGGAGAGGGTCCCTGACTACCCCCATCCGCGCTCAAAGAGGCTTGAGTCAATTTTTTCCCATGAGGAAATGGGTTCATTAACACAACAGGTTGTTGTTGCGCCAATAACTTTTGGGCCTTCGTAAGTCGAGGGCATAGGTGAGTTGGATGGTCTTCCGTGCAAAGGTTACATAGATAATTTGACTTTATTTTCTCTGTGTTGCCCCCACCAACAATGTTGGTGGGTTTATTATCCCCCTTACCCTTCTTGTTTCACTATTTTTTCTTCCCTTCAGGTTGCTGGTTGGCCTTTGGGTTTGTCGAATGCACACTGTGTACGTCCGACGTTTGAGTAGGGGGAGTATCCGAACTAGAGGTTTGGTTGGATGTTGTCTATTGTATCGACAATTGTTGCAATTGATTTGATAGTTGATCAGTGGGATTTGACTGTGTTGAACCAAATATAGCATCGGCATGTGGTCCATACTTCTGTCTGGCCTTGTCAAGGATAGACCATGGCGCATCTGGAAAAAATTCATAGAGTAAACTAGACTGAGATTATATCAGTGCAATTTGTTCAACTCTCATTATCGCCTCTTCCTCAGAAAATACTTTCGATGTTGCAACATCCTTGGATAATTGAGGTACCAAAGACTTAAGGAACCACTCCAGTAGGAAATTCGGTGGGACTAGTACTTTTATCAAACTCTTTTGGTGCTTCCATTCTTGGATGTGATCCGAGATATGATCATCCTTTGTTTGTTCAAAGTTGGCCAGCAATTTGGTGCCAACATCGTATCTCACAGGTAGTTGAAAATGGTTTAAGAAAACCATTGTCAATTCGCCAAAATTAGAGTATCTTGAGCGGTCGAGCTCGATGTACCATTTCCCGATACTCCCGATAAGAGTGCATTGAAACATACACAACTATACGGATTTGTCTCGCAACGAGTTTGATGAGCACCATAGGTGAAAGGTGGTCACATGATTGCCTGGATATTCATTAGTCTTACCTTTGAACTTCAGAATGTTTGGGGGAAACTTCATCGACATGGGAGGCCAATGTGGATCATGACAAATTGGGTCGTTTAACAACCTTGACAAGTTTGGCAAATGTAACGTCACCAGAAAAGGTAGTTTGGGTTGTTGACTATGTACAGGGAAAAAGGAGCCTGGAGTTTGACTGGCACCAGGTTGCCAGGAAAAGTTAGGTTATTGACCAGGGTTCTGGTAAAAACCATGGCCTTGGCCAACATTCAGATACTACGTTTGTTGGGACATCATCGACTGACTCCCGTAATTGGACATTGAGGGTTGGGAAGGGATTGCTCCCTACATTGTGTTCCAAAGGTTTTGGAAAGGGTTGCCACTTGCTGATCCAATGGGAATAGGTACTGAGCCTTGCCCGAGGTTTCAGTGACCATGGAAGGGGTTCCCCCTGGTTGACATCCCTGATGAGGGAGTTGATCCATGCCACAAATTCTAGAGTCCTTGTGAGGAGAAGGCTCCTACGTTTTCCCCTTGTGTAGGAATAGTACCCTGCACAAGATTTTGTTGTCCAAAACCAAGGTTTCCCTCGGCCGAGACAACAACTGATGAAAATGCGTTGTTACCAAACACATTGAAGAAAGAGAACAACACAGAACCCACCGACGTGGTGTGGGAAGAAGGTCCTTGACTGCCTGCTACAAACAATCTATAGCTCAAGTTCGGCCCAACGAGTTGTTGGGGAGAACTTCTGAGCAAGGGGGATGAAGGAGGTATATGGCCCTCGCCGTAAGGGAAAGTGATATAGTAGGCTAAGGTGCCCCCCATGGACCCTTGAAATGGAGCGTTTGAGCTCCCTACCCCCATACAAATGGTTTGTAGGGTGGAGTAGGTGAGGACAAAGTTCGTATCAAAGTCGGGCATCGCATATGAAAATGGAGGACCTGTCGCTCTCTGTGTGAATGGAGTAGTGATCATCACCATAGATGGAATAGAACTAGTGCCTGAAGTAGAGGTGGTCAAGACCGATGAAGGTGGGTTAGGAGGCGGAATGCCCCCTGTGGTGGCATACGTTGAGGGTGTGAGGAATCCTAGATGAAGTAGAAACATTTTCTTCCATCGTTTCTTGCAAAACTATATGACGCTCATGATGTGTTACCCTTGGGGGGGAAACCTGTATCAAAAGTGGTGCAGAAAAGTCAGTGATCAGAGGGTTGAAATGCCCGAGAGATTCATCTCCAAGGTCGAAAATAGTCAGTCCCTCCAGATTTGAGTGTTCTCCTCTAGGAGATGGCTCGGGCACAGTTTCCTGCGACCCGATCACCTCAAATGGCCCTTGTTGGCCAAGTCTTCTCCGTAACGGTGGTGGTGGTGGCTCCAATGAAACCGACGACAAACACTGAAGCCTTCATGACCGACGAAGCTCTTGATCTTCTACTTTATGAGAATATCAATGACACAGTAAGGATTTTACTAATGTTGGAAACCAACACACACTAGAAAAGTCCCTATGAGATAAATCAAGAAAACACTATCTAGTTGGAAGAACAGTTACACCAACCAACACTAAAGAAACTTACAAGTGCAAGTGAAACTCGAACGCAGAAGCACCTTTTGAGTATACTCTTCAAAGCATGGCTCGACGTCTGCCCTAGGTACTGTGGTATACCCCCGCAGTCACCTGTGTAAGTCCCTAAAATAAAGCCAACTAGGTTGTTAGCTTACGAACAGTCACCAGGAGGGTACAGTCGACATTCGGGTGGACCGTAATGAGCATGGTATCAAGCCTGAAACCTATCGAGGGTATCAAAACAAAGTGGTCTAGAAGACAACTGAGGACCTCGAATGGACTCGAGATCCACGAATCTCTATGGAAAATGAAACCGACATTATCCCATGACAAGTCCTCTATATGTGTTCCCCACTACGCTTGGTCCAGCTTTGGAGGGGTTATCTCTGCTAACTTTCCGCATGCGACCTCGTGTTTATCCCCTGTGTTAGAGTGGGGTCCCAGATAAATTTCACGTTTACTCGACTTTTTACACTCCCTAGCTCTGACTTGTATGTTTGTTTGTAAGCTTTGAAGAGTTTCCTCTCCAACCTAATTCGAGGCTCTAGCCTAGACTAGTTAATTGACCCTACAAACATAAAGTCTATTTGATTTTAATTTTAATGTTAATTTTAAGTGGCTTGTTTTAAGTCAAGGAAACGATAATGAAACTAGTGGTGTGTTTTGAGAGATGAAGGAGAAATAATCGAAAATGAAAGAAAAATTACTTATATTTGACAAATAAGGATTTGCAACTAACTCTTTAACCAACTTTTCATAACTAATTTTCCTAAGATCTTTTAAAGGAAAACCTAAAACTAAATTTCGCTCGACTACGAGATTCTTAATGTTCTAAGCAATCAGTAAAGAACTTAAGAAAATCACTCTTTTTCCTGACAATAAATATAACTAACCTAACTACTTAAACAAACTAAGAAATGAAATATTTTTATTTTTAATTTATTTTTATATGCTTCAAACAAGAAACTTGAAATACATTCTTTTTCTTTTTCTTTAAAGAAAGCAAAAGGGGAAAAAGTAAAAAACAAGACAAGACCAAAAACTGACTTCTAGCCTACTGCAGATCGCAGGGAGTCACTGAAAACACCAACAAGGTTGATCAAAGACTCATAGACTCTTCTAAAACCCCTTTCAAAGAAAACACAAGAAATCTTTAAAAGAAAATAAAACTGACGTCAAACCTAGGCTAAAGACTGTAACAACAGATACCAATACTTAATCAAGAAACCCCTGAGAAGTATGACTTCAATCAGGGAAGAGGTTGACTACCTCTTCTAAAGAAAAAAATTTCTTGACACAGATACTCTACTGACACTTAAGTAGTCTACGTATGTACGTAGGCTGTCTACAAGTAGGGTGCGTATGTATGCGTGCAAATCCACTGTAGGGCGCGTACACCTCTATAACTTCTAAAAACAAATAGGTAGACTGACAGGGTAGGGAGTAATGGTATGTCACCAATGGGTGACCAAAATCCATTAAATGCTCAAAAAATTACATAAAACTCAAAAAGGTAATCAAACCAATTAAAACACCCAAAAAGCCCCTAAAACCCTAGAGGTTTCCCCAGTGTGGTCGCCAATTTTGCTATAGTGGGAAAACCCCCCTATGGACTACACTATGGTTCAACATGTAGGCAGTTCTAACCATCTAAAATTCTCATACTTTTTATAACTACCTTGAATATACCCCACATTTTGCATGAAATACAATGTGAAAAGATCCAATAACTTTACCTTTTACTTCGCGTCCGGTGTCGATCATTTCACGTTCAATTGCTCTGCTGACTACAAGCCTTCTCCCAAGGTTGGATTGCATTCACAAATAGATAAATAGGGAACAAAAAATATTCATCTCATATATAAATCATGGGTTATATGTTAGTATAATACAAATATTTTGACACATCATATTTCGGGACAGAAAAATTATTCCTTTTATTGATATCACAATGTTTACTTAGAACAAGATCGATGACTGCTCCTCGAACCTGGTCCAGGCTCCTCTTCACCAAGATCCAACTGCACTTCCATGTATATATCTCCTCTCACACTTCTTCTAAGGAATGGAATAGGATTATGATGGAGGAAAAAGGCAAGAATGAGAAATTTTGATATAAATCTCAAAAGGTGGCTGCAAATTCTTGGGGCGAGGAGGGGATGTGAAACGGGTATAGTTTCACTGTTCTTATGATTGGCTTCCGAATTAGACCCAAAAACCTCCTTTTATATGACAAAATAATGGTTATTCGGTTGGGTGACATGCTATAGGCGGTGGGAAAGTTGGGAAACTACCCAATAGCCCGCAATCTCAACAAATTCCTTGCAACTTTTTAATTTTTGCAACATTTGTGGGTATACGCAGGCTGTAATGGTGCAGCTAGCATATGTACGTGAGATGTAGTGGTGCACCAAGTGTGTGTACATGGGAAGTAATGGTGCAGGGCACGTACATATTCAAAAATAATGTTTTTAAGAAGAGCTACTTAGTGATAGTTTGGAAAAAATAGCAAGTAAGAGGGCATGATGCCAGGTATGCATGTATGGTACAATTTAGGGTTATAACAGATAGATTTAATTTTGTTAGGGTCCACTTTGAAACCTTCACGATATACAATATGACCCAAATATTCCACTTCTTGAACCCCAAAGGAACACTTGGAAGGATTTTCATATAGTTGTGTCTCTTCCAATAGTTTTAAGACCTTGTCAACATGTTGTACATGCTCTTCCCAATATTTTCTATAGATTAGAATATCATAAAAAAATGCCAATTTTTTTTTTATGAGGAAGGGTTTCAAAATAGAATTCATCAAGATTTGAAATGTTGAAGGTGCATTAGTAAGGACAAATGGCATAACCAAAAAATCATAATGACCTTCAAGTGTTCTAAAGGTTATTTTGGGAATGTCTTCTTGCCTCATTTGAATTTGATGATATCCCAAATGGAGATGCAAATTAGTAAATAAATTTTCTCCTTGTAATTCATCTAATAACTCATCAATGATAGGAATATGAAACTTATCTTTGATGGTCATTTTTTTGAGATGTTTATCATATGGACACATGCAACGTAACCATCACCATTGGTGAAGAGAAATCACTTTGTATAGGTTGAACAATATTGACCTCTAACATTTCTTGAATCATACACTCAATATCACTCTTTTGTGCATATGGGTACTTGTAAAATATAATGTTAGGTGGTACACTTCCCAGTTGCAAATGAATATCATGGTCATGATCTCAAGCAGATGGAAGACCCTTAGGAATATATACAAATATGTTGGAAGGATCATTGATATCTTTTTGGAGATCCACTGGAGCAGAGGATATAGATGTTTGAACATTTCGTGAGCACAGTTGTGAAATCACACCATGGTGTCACTTTTAGAGTAATTTTGTCATGTTTTAAGAACTTATCACTTTATAGGGTTTCCCTTGGATACCTCTGAGCTCAGTTTTCTTTCCTTCTAAGGAAAATATCATGAAAATATCTTGAAAATTAAGGGCAAGTGTTCCCAATGATTGTAACCATTGGAACCCTAATACTCAACACCACTCATTTGGATTGATCATCATGTGTTTATAACATATTGAAGTCATCAGAAAAAATCCAAGGAGCCCATAGAAACTTTCGTTGCATTAGTTTGCATCATGACACATGCTTCAAAGAAAATCAACCAAAAGTCTAGCAAGGTTTCCAAAATTTTATATTAGTCTATATTGCATGGGGGAAAAGAGAAATATTATTTTCCTTATTTTCCTACCTACTTTGGTTGGTGGAGGTACAATGAATATATGATTTTCTTGGTGGATATCATTATTAAAAATTATTATTGAATTAAGGTGGTCCTTGGTTATAAGGTCCTAGGAAGGCATGTAATGTTGTAAAAGAGGTCATAGGAAAGCTTGACAACTACTTTTTCTCATTCAATGGGTGTAGGTACAACCAAATAGGTACCTGTCATACCTATCATCCTTGATTGAGGAAATTTTAGGAGAGATAGGGGAAAGTGTTACTTCCAACATATCTAACAAGGTGAGATCAACTAGAGGTGAAAAGGTCAGAATAAAATTTCGTAGGTGCATGGAATTATTTCATGTTGAAGGAGGATAATGTTATTATGACGATGAGAGCATAGGTGGCGTTTAGGTTCACTTGGTGTAAAAACATCTAGTGAAATGATGGGTACCCAAGGAAATTCATCAGTTGGACACTGAATTCTGTGTCAATGAGAGGATTTATCACATTTCTCCATCGTCTATACATGGTCTAGGTATATTATCCATGGAAGGAATAAAATTGAAATATGGAGGACTTATTAAATTGATGGAGTATGTCGTACCATGCTACAAATATGGATATTGGTTCAAGGTGGTCCAATATATGTCAAGTATGAGAAAATATGCAGTCACTGCAAATTATATACAACTAAAATACATCGATCACAATAAAGGAGCAATGATGTATATTGATGGAAGGGAAAAGGCGTCGAGGAATATTGTTGGGATTATAAACAATATAAGACCCGCGACAACAAGAAAGCAACCCAATTGCATATTTGAGGGCTGTGAAGGAAATCAAATATCCGTATATGCAATGAAAAAAATAGTTGTGGGGGAAGCGTTTTGGTGGATTGCGATTTGAATCGGGTCGATACATGAACTTCTATTATAAAGGTAAATATTTTCTATGAGTATAGCCAACCTCTAATTAATGTTTTATTTTTTGTATCTTTAACATATATTTTAATAGCTCATGCTTATTATAATATTTTCTAACATTTTAAAACGTCATGATTCTTATATTGTGGAAGGGTGATTGTGGGAAGGCACCAACCAAATCGTAGTAGGTAAACCATTAAATGCTTCTTATATATAAGGGTGTAAATTTGCCACATTTTCTCATTATATTTGTGGAGAAAAATATTTCACTGGATACTCCATTCTTTACTCCATCAATCATGGTTATTTGATTTTCTTCTAAGATGAATTTGTGTATTTGCTTCTCTTATTATGTTTTGATTTTCATATCAATTCTTGTTGACAATAATTGAATTAACTTGTTCATTTTCAGATACATGTAGACAAGAACACCTTACAACAATGATGTGGGTGATGAATTTGATTCCATCCACCCATTGAAAACAATTATAAAGGAAAATAAAGAACTCCTTGAATTGGCTAGGTTTGAACCTAGAGATGAGAGAATATAAAGGATGAGATTTTTAATGCACGATATAGAATGATATGGTGTAAGCGTCATTTAAAAAAAATATTATTTATCAAATATATTAATTTATGAATTTTGGTTTGCTATCTTTGGGTGAGTGTACAAAGTTAGTGAACAAAAAAGTATCAAGAGGGTGAGTAGGAACATGCACATTCCTATGAACATGCATGTGCTCTTGATGTTAGAGGTTCATAAAAATATAAACCTCCACTCATCATGCCATGTAGGCACGTTAACAGGAACACATGTGCATTCTTAATAATGTGTGTGTGTTCTTAATAATGTCTTCATGTTCTTAAGAACACACACGCATTCCTATTGTGCCCTTTTTTAAGGGACCGTGGGCATGATTTGTGCCCATTTTCACACCATGCTTCACATTTTTCTTTCATTGAGAAAGTAAAGAGGAGGAGCAGAGCACCAATAAAGACAAGATCTTGCCACCATGTCCAACTCAAGACAAGTATATTTGATTTTTTATTTTAGCATGAAAAATTGGATTGTCTGCAACCTAGATCGCACTTTCATTGTCAAAAAATATGGTATTTGTAGAATTTCGAGTAAATCCAACCTTTAATAAGACATTTTGAATCCACATTGCTTCTTTTCTTGCTTCATTTGTTTCTCTATACTCTGTATCGCTAAAGTATTAATAGATATTGATCCAAAATGGAAAACATAGCCACCTATGGGTTTCTTGCCATAAACATCACCCCACCCAAATCCAGATTAGTGTATCCTACAAAAGAAATTTGGGACTAGTAGCACAATGGATGGCATAGTGCAGTGTACCATAGCTATAGGAAATTTGTTTTTAGCAACCAACCAATGAATTTCTCTAGGTTCTTGTATAGATATGGAAACTAGAATGACTACGAGTCAAATACATGGTCTAGTGTGTGTTAAATAAACTAGGTTGCCAACATGTTTCCTATACAATGTAGCATATACCTTCTTGGAATGGAAATCCTTGGTAAGCTTGACTCCACACTAAAATGGAGTAAAAACAAGTTTGTAATCAAGCATTTTTTTTTTCAAAAGATCCATTGCATATTTTGGTTGTGAAAGAAACAATCCATCATGTAGTTTACAAACTTGCAAATTGAGAAGCACACCTAGCACTACATCAAATGTTCTTTGAAGGTCTAGTTTCAAATTTTTAATCAACACAATATTTTGGACCAGCAATGAGAAAATAATCTACATAAAAAACAATAAGAAGGATCTCTCTTTGAACTTTCTTTACATGGATATTTGAATCTAATTTTCCTTTTTTGAACCCATGTTGTTGGAAATAAAAATCTATTTTTTTTATTCTATGCCTTTGAAGCATGTTTAAGTCCATAAAGTGATTTCTTCAACATGTAAAAAAAGTGAGGATGTTTTTTATCCATTATACCAAGGAATTGGACCATATATATTCATTCATGGAAATTCTCATTGAACAATGTATTCTTAACATATATTTGATGAATATGTCATCTAAGAATTGAAGCAAGATAAATAATTATTTGAATAGTAATCATTTTTTATTTGAATTTCTCTATGGCCCCATTTGAATTAACTTTTGTCTTATAAATCCATTTGGATACTATAAAATTTATTCATTTAGGACACGACACAAGCTCCCATGTTCGGTTTTTCATCATTGCATCATATTCTACATTCATGGGTTGTTTCTAATCTTTATTTCCTCTAGTTTCCTCAAATGAAATTTTTGTTTCTAATACCTTTCTCATAACTGCACTTCCATATATTCTATTTTCTTGTTCATAAATTTCACTAATACTCTTCATTTTTTGTATAGAATGAGAACAACATTGTGTTGTATGCCTTGATCAACTCTTCTCTAAACAACATCATAATGTTCATGCATTTCTTTAACTATGCTTAGGAATTTTTCAAATGTTAGAAACAATTCTCTAGGGTCTTCATTGTTCAATGGAAATAATTGTATCGTTTCATCATCCTTCTTGATGATATGAGAATTTTTTCTTCTATCATATATTATTCATCTATCAAATTTTCATAGTTCTCACAATAGAAAATGAAAATCTATTATGAATATAAAATAATGCATGCATGTGCACATAATTATTTTATTGTTTTTTTAATTTCTTAAAATATGTGTTTGCATGTTTTTTGTACTTTTCTATTTTAAATAAATAAACCGAACTAATTTATATGTCATGCCTTATTAAATTGCAACAGAAATTAGTAAGATCAAACCTAGAGAGAATGAAATCCACACACAAATAGACCAAGGCACAAAAAACACCAACCCACCACAACCACCAAACATAAACACATAGATTGATGAGGGTTTGACCACCTTGAGATAACTTGTCCATGAACTAAGGGGCACAAGAGAACCTAGTAAATTGTCCTTATCCAGTTCATTAGATGTCATTGTATTGTCCATTACAAGTATCCAAGGGAAATTAACTACTATTTATGAATAGCAGGCTAGGATGTTCAATTTTTACAGGATTGGACTCGATAGAAACCAAGTTAGCTGAGACTTGTATATTTCAAAACAAGATTTGATGTCTCTTTTTAGTGATCTTCAAACTAGATAATAAACACTTTTCAAGAAGAAACACATTTGTATGGACTAGTGCATCCACCTACAATTTGTTGAAAATTGGATGGATAGGTGGTTCATAGTCTTTGATAAACCTCCCTGCAATAACATGAAGGTGCCTTTATTAATTTTTTAGAAAATTGTGGGAAGAATTTATTTTTGGTCGCCATGTGAACTAGTTCGACATTGGTTATTTCCAAGGGGTGAGTCGAGGGTCCACACGGGACCAAGAGTGTGATAGGCATGATCCCATGTTATCTCCTCATCCCCTCGGGAAAATTTCTAACCGCTCTACCCATCATCCTCCCATTGTAGAGGGATTGCAGCAGGCACATTTAGCTTTATCAACCTTGACTCGAAGTCTAGTGCAGCATGGTATTTTTGTTGCACTATCTTGGTAGCAGGTTCCTGCTGGTGACATTGGAAGAGGGGTTGGACCTTCAACCCCTAGAGCAGAGTGCAACAAGGAGAGGGAACATGGACAAAGTAGTTGTTCATGTGAGCCTCACAGATGTTTGAGTTGCGAGAAAACTTTCTACGTGCCTATGGAGACTAGTGGATATCAAAGATTCATAGAGGATATTAGTATCTTAACCATCTCTATGTTCTTCATTGTTATATATTTATATAGTATTATGTGTATTTATTTCGATATTTTATTGTATGATGTTTTGTAATTGTTACTTCCCTATAATAGACCCTCTATGCTGATAGATGCATTGGGGTATGTCTCCACCACTGATGCAGCAGTAGAGGAAGACTTCTCATTCAATGTACCGCATACACGTGTACGTGTCACATTTGATAAATTCACCATAGTGATTTTTGTATTTTTTGGCATCCTCAAATATATAATTTTCTTGTGTTTCTATAGGTTGCAAGACCATACGGTGTTGAGAAATGTCCACCTTGGATGGACAAGTCACTTGCTTCACAAGTATCATGTGTTGAGTTAAATATCATTTAAATATCAAATTTGTTGTATTTATGTTGTTGAATTTTACTATTTGGTACCAATAACAATATTATTAATATGTATGCAAGTTGTTGATCTTTTCTCCAGTTACAATACTAGTCCAGTCCTTGGACACCCTGCCAGGGCTTTTGGGTTACTTGTTTCCAAGACAAGGGTTATTCCATCACTTGTACAACTCATAGGGGTTCACCACCACCCACCCCCTCCATCTTTAATATTCCATGCATCCTCAATGGTTACACCTGCATGTCACCCACTCATACCACATCTTCCATCGCATTCATCCACAATGTATGCACCCATACACCACCCAACCCCCCCACTATTTCCATTTGTGCCATCCACCGAGGATACTACAGTAGATGTTGCCTCAGATTTGGTTGTACATTCAAGCACTCCACCTACCAACGACTCTCCATCGATGCCTGATGTATTCACGGTGAGATGATGTGTTGATAATCAATTTTTATGTATCATGAATGGAATTTATTTTAAGTATATTTGTTTAAATTCCATGATTTTCTCCTTGTAACTATCGCAGGGTGGCATCACTGGGAGATTAGGGTCACAGAGGAGGGTAACACCCTCGTGATTTTTAGTACCATATGCAGTGAGTTGTATTATTTTGAATTACAAAGTATCATTTTGTAATTCTTTTAATTCATTGTGGAAAAATACTTATAACAATGTTTTTTCTTTGTCAAAACTATGGAGCGATGAATCACTCCCATGAGCAAAACCACTCGAGGTGTTTCTTCGAGAAATAAAAGAAATATCAATTTATGGGATGATTCTGAGGGTGGTGAGGGTGGCAGTGGTAAATGAGTGACCAATGTCTTCTATTTTGTATCTAGGCCACCATATGGATTTTTTTTTATGTTAGGGCACTTGCTGCCATTTTGCATATTGGGAACGATGCCATCTTATAAAAAATGTACAACTTAGATGATGTTGGTGCCATTTTGTAAAAAATGTACAACTTAGATGATGTTGAATATATATATATATATAGAGCATATATATATATATATATATATATATATATATATATATATATATTATGGCACATTTTTTATGAATCTCTACCGTTTCTCAGATTTTTTGTTGATGAATGTATGAATTTCAAAGTGTTTCAATTTCCACTTTTTTCTGTTATATATGAAATTGAAACAAATAAATCTAATCTAAATGGATTTAAATAAATCTATTCTCAAAATATAACTCTTATAAAAAATAAATAGAAACAACTTTGTATCTTTGTTCTTATAATAACTATCTTCACATAAAAATACCGCTACAAGGATATTCCTAGGAAACATAGATTTACATTGTTTAATAAAGGGAGAAACTTACATGAACATGAACATGAACAAAATAATCCATGATTTTAAATCAATGCAGACTTTGGGATTATGGATGGCTTTGGGATAATGAATACATGATGAGAATATGAAATTCCAAACTCAAAATATCCTATAACCTTCAATTTAAGATCTCTTAGTATGATAATTTGAATATTGTTTTTCAATAGTTAGAAGGAGAAACTCATACATTGAAAGATAGAAGGATCACTTAATGCATCAATGTAGGTTTTTATGGTTTGTATATTCAATAACTTACATTTAACTAATAGACACTACAATTACCTTTACAATATTCAATAAATCCACTTATTATAGGAGATGTTTGTTTAAGACTATACAAAGATATTTTAGGCTCTAGCAACTATTTCAAAAAATTTGGATAGATTTATGAAATTTTGATGAAATGGAATACTTTTTTTCTCAATTTGGTTGAGTATTCAAATACATTTTGAGTGTATTATTGCACTAATCATTGTAATACTTTAATAATTTTATTAATTATTTTTTAGATTGTTAAGGAAGTCTATGTAAGTAAAAATAGTTCATTACTTCTAAAGTGATTATAAATACTTATGTTAGCTAAATTTGATGAAAAACTGAAGTCTCTTCCTAGTTAAGACTCCAAGAACCAATAATAAGAATCATGTAGGCTAACATAATCGCGATAGAAATAAGAGGGTTGAAACCTGTAACATACCCAACCACCCACAGGTCGGGTGCGCTACCTGCAAGCTCACCCTAGGACTTCTTTCTCTTTCTGATACCTTCTTTAGTTATTAAGGATGAATAAGAGAAAAGATTTAATCACATGTAGTGCAATATCAAGCAAGAATGCGTAATCTAGAGATTATGTTAAACGATAATTAAATATACACAACGGAAATACATTCATACACATGTAGATGATAATTAAATTACACATCGAAAATACATTCATACACATATAGTAATATCACGACAGAGAGTAGTTATCTTTAAGAAAGGTGACATCGAATGGCTGCAGACCAAGGACGTTCCACCCAACCGTAAACACTGTTGCTCCAAATCTCAACAACAGTGTCACCCCCAAGCCAGGGCTATGAATCCATAAGGATGATTCCAGAGTGTAATTGGGTTCCCAAACTAGTTAGCTCTTAGGCTCTCACAAGTTTCCCGACACCCACAACAATCCAAGTACCCAGCTCTCTTCTACCCATCATATGCCACCAGAGAGAATGGACCTCCACCTTTCTCTGCCACGCATTCCCTCAGGCAGTTCTTGTCCTTCCTGCTAGGGCTTCCAACACAACTGGTCTAGAATCTCAATGCTGGAACTCTCAGGACTCACAGTTGTGAGAAAAATAGGGCACAAGCCAATGAATTTCAGACATGTAGGCCCCAGGTCATGGCTAGATCACACTAGCGACCACTACAACCAACTATCCCATGGCTAGTTCTTCAACATATCCATTTCCTTTTGCTTTGCCAACCAAGATGCAGGTGAGGATGGGTCGATAAATGGGTCAAGGAGTGCATGGGATTGCATGCATGGGAGTGTGTGAGGAAGGAATGAGTGAGTGAACCGGAAATAGTGCACAAGTCATCAGTTGAACCCCCCCATCGGACCAGAGGTGGGTTTAAGTAACCTCATGGGGAAAACAAGAACCTCTTGGCGTTCCCCAAGAAGTTCATGTAACCAATCCCGTCCCATAGACAAAAAGGGTAATAAGAAAATAGGAATAACACTTAGTCCCTCAAGCTCCCTCTCTTGTGGAATCATAGCCCCCCTATAACTCTAGTCCTTGTCCGTCGAGCAACCAATGATGTGTTTATTATTATTAATGATCAAAACATTACATTTCTTGGGCATAGTGGCCCTTTAATATTTGTTTGGGCACTAATTCCTCTCAGCATTGTAACAATACATTTATTTAAAAAATGGGGGTTCAAAACCTGGGGTGTTACATCCCCTCCCTCTTATTTTGGCACTGTCCTCAATGCATATACAAACAGAGATCAAAATCTCAAATTTATTCAAAAAGCTACGGGTACTCTGCCCGCATGGAATCTTCATTCTCCCAGGTAGCATATTCAGGACCGTATCAGGTCCACTGAACTTTTACTAGTTCTATAACTTGATTCCATAGCATTTTGACTTTTCTGTCCAATACCTGCACCGACTGAACTTGAAAGTCTCCCTCTGTATATACTTGAATCATATGCCAATCAATAACATGGTTAGGATAATGTACATATTTCTTTAGTAAATACACATGAAATACATTATGCACATTCATGGAAGCAGGCAATGCAAGAATGTATGCAACGAGCCCTATTCTATCCAATATTTCAAATGGACCATAGAATCTGGCTGCCATCTTTGTACAACTACCCAATTTCAAGGATCTTTTCTCAGGATTCACTTTCAAAAGTACATGCAACCCTACTTTAAATTCTCTATATTTCTTGTTCTTGTCTGCATAAAATTTCTGTCTATCTTGAGCTACCTTTAAATTCTGCTTAATCTTGACCACTTGGTCTTCCATGTCCTTGAGTAACTCTGGCCCAAGTACCACCCTATCTGTTGGGTTGTCCCAACACACTGGAGTATTGCATTTCCTACCATACAAGGCTTCAACTGGGCTCATTCTCAATGAATCTTGATACCCATTGTTATATGAAAACTCAACCAAGTGTAAGTAATCTTCCCACTTAGATGGCTTATCCATCATATACATTCTCAGTATGTCTTCAATTATTTGATTGACCCTCTTTGTTTGCCCATCTTTTTGGGATGATATGTTCTCCTAAATTTTAGATTTGTGCCAAATCCTTTAAACAATCCCCTCCAAAAATTGGAGGTAAACTTTGTATCTCTGTCCGAGACAATTGTCCTAGGTATCCCATACAACCTAACAATTTACTTCATGAAAATATATGAAATATTAGCTGATGTATGTGTTGTCTTCATAGGCACAAAATGAGAAACCTTTGTTAAATTTTCAACCACCACCATGATTGAATCGTGTTTCTTATTCGTTCTAGGTAATCCTGTGATGGAATCCATGGTGATCACTTCCCATTTATTCTCTGAAATTTGTAATGGATGCAGCAAACAAGCTGGGTGCCTATGCTCAGACTTCACCTTCTAACATCCATACATCGAGCGATGTAATCAGAAACATCCTTCTTCATTCTTGGCCAAAAGAACTGGATTCTTACTGCTGTAATTGTTTTCTAGTAACTGGGATGTACATCATAAGGAACATCATGCATTTCCTTCAGTACCAAATTCCTTAGTTCTCTAGAACTAGAAACATAGATTCTATTTTTATGCATGAATAATCCATACTCCTTTATCTCGTACTCCTTTACTTTCTGTTGTAAATTTTCTTGCTATAAGTTTTCCTTTACCTGTAGGTAATGTTGATGTGTAACAATACCATCTAAAATTCTACTCTTCAATTCTGACTGATGCATATTGACAACACTAGCATGCATGAGATGCACTCTTCTACTAAGTGCATCGACAACTTTATTCTCCTTTTCCTTGATATGCTTGATATTGAATTCATATTCACTTAAAAATTCCATCCATCTTGTTTTCATAGCATTCAAGGTCATTTGTTCAAAAAGATACTTCATACCAATGTGGTCTATCCTTAATTCGAATTTCTTCCCCATGAGATAATGCCTCTACATCCTCAAGGCATGAACAATGGCAACAAGTTCCAAGTCATGTGTGACATAGTTCCTCATATCCAATGACCTATCCATTTTGCGTGAGGAATCCCCCAAGTCCTTCCTTACAAGCATTTGTACATACCACAAAAATTTCAATTGGGCCAACAATCTTTAATACATACGCACTAGTAAGTAATTCCTTCAATAGATTAAAATTATTTTCACACTTGAGTGTCCATTCAAAGTTATCCCCCTTATTTTGCAAAGAAGTGATGGGATGAGCAATCTTAGAGAACCCTACTATGAACCTTCTATAGTAGCTGGCTAATCCTATAAAAGATCTTACGTATGACACATTTCTGGGTGTTGTACATCCTCTAATGGCTTCAATCTTCTCTGGATCTACTGCTATGCCCTGCTCTGAAATAATGTGTCCCAAGTAATGGATCTTCTTTTGAAAAAAAGAACACTTACTCAAATTTTCATACAACTGATGTTCTCTTAGTACCCACAACACCAATATCAAGTGATGTTCATGCTCCTATTCAGACTTAGAATAGATAAGTATGTCATCTAGGAATACTATGACAAACTTGTCTAGATAATTTCTAAATATGCCATTCATTAAGAACATGAATACATCTAGTGCATTGGTCAGTCCAAAAGGCACCACTACAAATTAATAATGCCCATACATGGTCCTAAAGGTTGTCTTATGAATGTCTTCTTCCTTGATTCTTAACTGATGGTATCTTGCCCTCAGGTCAATCTTTGAAAATACGTTTTCTCCTCTTAGCTAATCAAAGAGGTCATCAATTCGGGGTAGAGGATACTTGTTCTTTATGGTGTACTTGTTCAACTATCGAAAGTCAATACACAGCCTCAAGGTTATATCCTTCTTTTTAAAAAAAAGTACTGGTGCTCCCCAAGGTGAAACACTTGGACGTATTTACCCTTTCTTCAACAACTCCTCCAACTGCATTTGTAATTATTTTAACTCTGGTGTGCTCATTCTGTAAGGTTTTTTCGACACTGGGGAAGCTCCTGACACTAAATCAATTGAGAAATCTATCTCCTTTCTTGGTGGCAATCCAGGTATTTCTTGGAATACATCTTCAAGGCTTGGCCCCTTTTTATCAACTGGATCCTCCACATGGGTTGCATATAGTTGACATCCTTTTCTAAAACATCTTTTTAGTTGTAAGTCCAAAATCGCCCTTATAGAGATGGGTCTTAGAACTCCTCTCACAATGCTCTATTTTCCATTTCCATCAAGATATGTACATGTCTTGTTATGAAAATCTA
Source organism: Picea sitchensis (assembly GCA_010110895.2). NCBI lineage: Eukaryota > Viridiplantae > Streptophyta > Pinopsida > Pinales > Pinaceae > Picea > Picea sitchensis. The sequence continues at coordinate 321,753 of SNQJ01S0017776.1, read as the reverse complement.
GGACAACATGATGCTTTTCCAACCAATCCATTCCAATCATAATATCATAAGGCCCCAATGGTATGATGTTTAGATCAGTACTAGTATTCACGCCATTAAGACTTATGGAAAAACTTCTGACCATGTCATGGATTCTTCTTTTGGTTCCAGTGGATAATTGAACCAAACTTGTTTTTCCAAGTTTAATTTTCTCCAAATGTAATATATACACTATCTTAGGATCAATTTAACAATGGCTTGCTCCTGAATTAATCAAAATAGAAACATGATGATTTATGTTCTTACCTTCCACTTCGATCATATTGGACTGGTACTTTGCTTGTCGATCATTTAAAGCTGCATAGATTCTCCCCATATCTCTGACTGTTGTAGCATCTTGGATGTTGTGCACAGTCTTCACTCTGTCATTTCTATGTGGGCAATCCTTGTACATGTGATCTTCCTTGCATCGCCAACATTGGATCGATGGTCTTCCACTTTTTCCCAAAGAGTCTTCCTTCTTGAAATCCTCCTTAACATACTGATCTTGATGATTTATATTAGGCTTATTCCTATTGAAGGGATGTTTGAATCCTTTCCTCCTCGGATCGGACTTCACATTCGTCTTGTCCTTCCAATATTTATGCAGGTATTCTCTTACGTGGCCTTGCTCGTACATGTATTTAGCCTTCCTGATGGCCTCAGTCAAGGTCTTGGGTTCATAATACTTGATATTTTCCTTATAGAAGGTTGGAAATCCACTTAGAAATCTCTGTATTTTCACTTTCTCATCACCAATGAACCTCTCATAATTTAACAATCCTAAGAAATTATTCTCATATTCTGCCATAGTCATGCTTCCCAACCTGAGTTCAAAACAATCCTACATTTTTTTGTCATATAAATGCTCTGAGAGGTACTCCTTCTAGAAGTACTTATTGAATTGGTTCCAAGTGATCCTACTTTCATCAACATGTTCCACTTTCTTCAATTGGTCCCACTACACTACAAATTTCCCATGTAAATGGTAGGTGGAAATCCTGGCTTCCAGGTTTGATGAATAGTTATGAAACTGAAAATATCTCTGGAGCCCAAGAAACCATGCTTCGATATCATCTTCCCTTTCTTTTTCACCATCGAAGGAAGGTGACTTGAGCTTCCTCGGCTCCCCTTGCAAACACTCTACCTCTTGTTTCCTTCTCTAGTGTCTGACATGAGACACTTCTGGACTGCTTATGGGATCATCTGATGCATAATGATTTCTTCCTGAGTAAGGACGTGAGTGGTGTCCATGAGCTCTACTGGCACTTTTGGAATAGCTATCTCTCCCATGATCATATCTTGTTTCATGACACCTGCCTTCTTCCTCTTGTATTGAGTTTGCTCCCTTGTTCGTTTTCCTATGCAAATTATTTAAGCTATGAAAAACTCAAGCATTTATCTGTATTTTCTCTCTCATCAGTCTCTCATTGTATGCTTTGTAGCTTTTCACTTCCATCTTTAGGCTTCTTACCATTTCTATTAATGTTTATTTATCTTCTTTTCCCTTGCGTCCATTAGACTCTGTCTCTGCATTACCGATCTTGGTATTATGGCCTTCGGCCTCCTTTTCATGACTGGAAGCTCCCTCGCCTTCTTCCATTTCCTCTATACACATCCTAAGCTGATGCACTTAAGCCTCTTAATTCTGCAAAATGTGCAAGCAACCATTTTGTTAGAATTATGCGTATGATAGACAAAAACATTGTCGAACCATGCTACAATTCTCTTTCTCGTTTTTGTTCATGGATATTATATCCCCATTCTCTGAGAATAATAGTGTCCCATTATCCTTGGCTGACATAGAGTTTCACTCTGTGCATGAGCTTTATTCAAACCACCTTCCTAGGTGATATCGACTAGAAACCGTGGCTAAATCCTCCCTTATCACTTTTTTGTCTCGGAGACAACCAAATCTGCCCTTAGCCCTCATTTCCCCAGCTCTCGATTTTCATAAGACCATTTCCATGACCTTGTTCTTAGCTAAAAAGAGCTTGTCTAGAGCTTTAGGACTTCGAGACTTTCAACCAGGACTAGATCAATGATCCTCATCCTCTCTCATGATCGACGATCGAGATCCACTTCGGGACTCTGCGCTTCGGAAGTCTCAACTTTTATCACTTGCCTCCTCCCAGAACGCCTTTACCCAGAGTTCCTGATTTACCGATAGGTTTCCTCCCACATATCAACAAATGTGAATCGTTTCGGTGCTTCGGGATTCAGAAGTTTCAAACTTCCCTCTTGCACTTTATACCAGAGTGCTTTTACCCATAGTCGATGATCCTTCCACGCGTGTCCTTTGGAATCTATGGTCGATATATAATTTGGCCTTCATGCCTTCGGGAGTTTTCAACCCAACGTAACCTGTCACATTCTTCCCTTCTGGAGTGCTCGGTATTTTGGATTGCACGATCTATCGCCATGTGGCAAAATGCTGGAAGCAAAAATGTGGCCCAATCAGGTGGGTGACATGTGTCATGTTCTAATTGACTTTTCAATGTTCCAAATGCCCAAATATTATTGACACATGGCACACATCCCATGTGTCCATGTCATCCCAGGTGACGTCATCGTGCCTCATCATTTTGACTCTTTAGGCTTTGGGGCTTCGGGAGTTTTCAAACTAGCACACTTCCAATTCTCCCAAACTCTGAATTCTCGAACTGGCCAATCTGTCATCACGTGTCCTCCTGGAATTAGACCAATAAGACTCACTTCGACTCTTCACCTTGAGTCCATGGATCTGCTCCACGTGTCCTCCTCAATTTGACGGCTATGATTTCTTCGGGGCTCCGGACTTCGGAGATCTCAAACTTCAACCTTTTTCCTTGAAAATATTTGTATCCAGAGTTCGCGATCTTCTGATGTGTGTCCCTTACAGATCGACAACCATGATTCCTTCAGGACTCCATACTCCGAAAATCTCAAATCTCAAACTTATTTGGCCCCACAAGACTTTATCGAAAGTCATGGATCTGGTTACGCGTGGCTCTCGAAAGATCAATGTCTGAGATCTTCTCGGGTGATCGGATGGTCGAGATTTACTCTGACTCTCCGAATCTCTAGGATTTGAGAGTCTCAAATATCAACTAAAACCTTTCGAATAGATTCTTCCAGAGTTACTAATTTGCTGCCACGTAACCTCTTAGCGATCGACGGTCAAGATATACTTCGGACAATCCGACAGTTGGTGTTTTACTTCATGTCTCCGGCTCTCCGGGCTTCGGGAGTTTCAAAACTCAACTTCTCCTCACTTTCTCTTTCCTGGAGTGATTTAACCCGGAGCACACGATAGGTTGGTGTATGTCCTCCTATGGATCGATGGTCCCCAGCTACTTCGGTTATTCAAATATCTTTTTTTCAAGCCCTAACCTGTCACATCACTGCATGCCTTTTAATTTGCGGGGGCATGCATTGACAGTTTTGGAGTAACCCGCTTCCCACCCCATAATTATCCCGATGCCGACATGTAACCCCCTTAGGGAAACCATGGTTTGGATTGCGGGACCTCCTTGGGAAATTATCTCCCATGCAACTCAGTTCCCCTCAATGATTGTTGGCCATTGATCTCTCTCTCCAAGGGGATCTGACGGTCGAAACCTTTAACTTTCTTCCTTTTCATCAGACGACCCTTGTTTACCTATCCTTTGATCCAATGATCCCATATCTCCATGATCCTACGATGGTGATCGATCCCGAATTAAAAAGGAACAGTTAAGATCATTTGAACCCTCACAAAGTTTCTATGACGTTTTGTCTCCCGCGTAGCTTCTACAATGCCATTCCTCCTAAGCTTTTCAAATTCACAGTCAGAGTTCGATCTCGACCACGCGATTTTGACCAACAAACTCGAACCATACCAGCTCGGTGTTTCAACCAGAAGCTCTGATACCAATCTGTAACATACCCAACCACACACAGTCTGAGTACGATACCTGCAAGCCCTCCCTTAGATTTAATCACATGCAGTGCAATATCCAACAAGCATGCGTAATCTATAGATTATGTTAAACGATAATTAAATATACACAGTGGAAATACATTTATACACATGTAGATGATAATTAAATTACACAGTGGAAATACATTCATACAAAGATAGTAATATCACGACAGAGAGAACTTATCTTTAAGAAAGGTGACACCGACTAGATGCAGACCAAGGACGTTCCACCCAACCGTGGACACCGCTGCTCCAAATTTCAACAAGGATGGTTCCAGAGTGTAATTGGGTTCCCAAACCAGTTATCTCTTAGTCTCTCACAGGTTTCCTGACACCCAAAACAATCCAAGTACCCAGCTCTCTTCTACCCAGCCTGTGCCACCCAAGAGAATGGAACTCCACCTTTCTCTGCCACACAGTCCCTCAAGCAGTCCTTCTCCTTCTTGCCAGGGATTCCAGCATAGCTGGTCCATAATATCAATGTTGGATCTCTCACGAGTCACAGTTGTGAGCAAAATAGGGCACAGGCCAATGCATTTTAGACATGGAGGCCCTAGGTCACGACTCGATCACACTAGCGACCACTACAACCAACTATCCTGTGGCTAGTTCTTCAACAACTCCGTTTCATTTCACTTTTTCAATCAAGACGTAGGTGAGGATGGGTCAATGAATGGGTTAGGCAGTGCATGGGAGTGTGTGAGGAAGGAACGAGTGAGTGAATAGGAAAATAATGCACAACTCATCAGTCGAACCCCCCCATCGGACTAGAGGCGGGTTTAAGTAACCTCGTCAGGAAAAAAAGAACCTCCTGGCCTTCCCCAAGAAGTTCACGTAACCGATCCCCTCCCTTAGACAAAAAGGGTAATAAGAAAATAACAATAACACTTAGTCCCTCAAGCTCCCTCTCTTGTGGAATCATAGCCCCCTATAACTCTATCCCTTGTCCGTCTAGTAGCCAACGATGTGTTTATTATTATTAATGATCAAAAAATTACATTTCTTGGGAATATTGGCCTGTTAATAATTGTTTGGTCACTCAGGCCTCTCAACATTATAAAAATACATTTATTTAAAAAATGGGGGTTCAAAACCTAGGGTGTTACAAACCCTCACATTACTCTATCCAAATTGAGGCATGGTTCTCTTGGAGTTACTTCACACACACCTAGGATTTATTTTTCCTAAGGTTTTTCCTTATTTATTAGTCATAATTAGTCATTATCCAGTCTCCTATAATTCAGGGGATAATATTCCACCTGGAGAATATTCTCTTTCAGTTGACACTTTAGTTTGACTAGTTGAGTTGAGTTTAGATGTTGCATTGGTTTTGTCACCATGCAACATTGGGATCATCACCATGCTAATTCAAACTTTCCTTGGTATCATCACAAGAGTGGTGCATTATCCTTTATTCCCTAAGTTAACTCCTCACTACTCTTTGTTTAGTCAGTTAACTGAAGACTAGTTGACTAGTTAACTCAACTAGGTGGCAGTTCACTCCCATAATTGCTAGAGAGACTAGACTAGGTGGCAGTTCACTCCCGAAACTGTTGGTGTGTGTCAATATAACTCTATACCACCACTATGGCACATTGGTTATCCTCAAGTCAAACTCATTGAGTTATACAGAGTATATCATGTGTAAATTATTCATTATTCATAACGGTTAATGATAATTTGTCCATTCTTTCTCTCCTTCTTCTTCTTTCTCCAATTCTCTCTGCAAATGTGTGTATTATTGTTTAGCTAGATCTATACTGTGAAATTTCAACACATTTACATGGTATCAGATCCGATGTACTTCTAAAAAAAATCTACACCAAAATTGTTTGCAGGTACAAAAGATTGAAGACAACGGAAAGATGGAATTCCAAAAAGAATTCATTCTTACACCTTACAAC
>SNQJ01S0017776.1:272350-311354 GCA_010110895.2 Picea sitchensis | reverse complement strand
AAGGAATTACTCTACCTAGGGGCTATCTGACCAGGATTAGACAGTCTGTTCAGATTTATTCACTAATCTAACCTAAGGGCTATCTGACCAGGATTAGACAGTTTGGTCAGATTTATTCACTACCCTATCAACATTCAATTTAAAAAGAACTTGGCCATGCTTGAAAGGTATAGCCAAGTTACTATTATTGCATGGGGCTTTTGTTTCAATTCTTTTATGCCCTCTTTTTCCTTCTTTTTCTTTTTCTTTTTCTTTTTTCTTTTCTTTTTTCTTTTCTTTTTTCTTTTTCCTTTTTTTTTTTTCTATTTTCAAATTATTTGCAGAATGAAAAATCATTTGTCAAAAAAAATACTAGATTTAGATAATATCCCAATCACCAGTTGATTCCCATAATTTATGGGGTGATAATACCTAACATGGCCTCATTGTCGGGACCCAATCTTTATTTTCACCATAGTGATGTTCAAGGGTGGTGTTGGAGTTACTTTACACAAACCTAGGATTTATTTTTACTAAGGTTTTTTGTTGTTTATTAGTCATAATTAGTCATTATACAGTCTCTTATAATTCATGGGAGAATATTCCACCTGGAGAATATTCCTTTTCAGTTGACACTTTAGTTTGACTAGTTGAGTTGAGTTTAGATGCTGTATTGGTTTTGTCACCATGCAACATTGGGATCATCGCCATGCTAATTCGACCTTTCCTTGGTATCATCACTAGAGTGGTGTATTAGCCTTGATTCCCTAATTTAACTCCTCACTACTCTTTGTTTAGTCAGTTAACTGAAGACTAGTTGACTAGTTAACTCAACTAGGTGGCAGTTCACTCCCGTAACTACCTAAGAGACTAGACTAGGTGGAAGTTCACTCTAGTAACTACTAGTGTGTGTCTAGATCACTCTAGAACACCACTATGGTGCATTGGTTATCCTCAAGTCGAACTCATTGAGTTATATAGATTATATCATGTGTAAATTATTCATTATTCATAACGGTTAATGCGAATTCTTCCATTATTTCTCTCCTTCTTCTTCTTTCTCCAATTCTCTCTGCAAATGTGTGTATTATTGTTTAGATAGATCTATTCTGTGTAGGTTCAACACATTTATAGTTTCATTATAATGGAAATCACAAATTGATAATATGGTTTCTTGATACAAAATAAACACATGAAATATAAGTACACAATAAAGCCTCACATCAAATGAAAACATACCTCAAATTCTCCATTACGCTTGCAAAAATGTTGTACAATGTAGCCCAAGAGGTGAGCTCCTAAATCCCCAAATTCTCCACCCTTTACAACGAAGAGAGAGAGAGTGCTCTTCTTTATAGACTGAGTCTCTTCTCTTATACAATAAAAATATTATTATTTTCTAACTAACTCCATGATAAGTCAAATAAATATTATAATAATGCAATGCAATGCGCCTAGTGACAAGTCTATTGAAGTGGAACATGCTCACAATATGTATGCAAATTAAGGACATGTCATGCAATGTAAGATAACAAAAGAGATTTTAAGGAGAATAACTATAGAGGAGGAAGATGAAGATGGAGAAAAGGAAAATGAACCTCGTGCTTGTAATCAACTGAAAGAGGATCAACAAGTTGAAGATAATTTATTTCAATGACAAGTTGATCAAGATGATGCCCAAATTGAACAAGAAAATATAAATAGGAAAATCCAAGGAGGTTTAAATATCAGGAGCATGCAAAAAAATCACTTTGTTTTCTCACTCAGACAAGGAAAGATGAAGGATGTCTTGGAAAGAAGTCCCTTCCTATGGCTGAAATAAATGAGAAAGCACTCACCCATGTGAAATTTGAAGAACTCGAAGGAAAAAATGTGACATAATACAGCATCCAAGAGGAGGAAATACATATTAAATAAGGAGGAGCGATAATGGAAGGAAGACAAGAAGAATTCGATGGGTACTCAATTTACGTAGATAAGGTGGAGTAATCATTCAAACAGAGGATTTGAAGACACATTTTGAGTGTCGCGAGATAGAAAAACACATTACCATTTCTACAAACGATTTTGGGAACCCACTAGGGTATGCCTACATGGAGTTTTCATATCTAGTCAATGTGGGAAAATCCCTCCTTTGTCTAAATAGCTCCATCCTATGGTCCTGAGAGATTAGCTGAGGGTTTTTCCTCCCCTTGGAAAATCAACCACCAACAAATTCCAGAAAAAAATGTTTTGGTTCTAACAAGTGATTCAACCCACCATCAATAAAAAACCTCAAAGTATTACTAAAAATTAATAGAGAAAATGAAGACATGGATAGATCCATGGGAGCCCCTAGATGTGTATTTCACCATTTCCCCCTCGTAGTGTACAATATTTGTACAGTCCACACTCCAATTATATAATTTCCCCTTGGTCTGGCCTAAGAGCACTCTGCAAAATTAGTTGGAGAAACCCTAAATTATACAAAGAGAGAAATTAAATGTTTTTTGGAAATGGCATAGTTTGAGCACGAGAGATAAGATCAATAATGGAAAGAGTGAGGAATTCAATTAGGATTTATTCACAATCAGAGCCGGGAGTGATGGAGTTAGGGCCTCTAGGTTCACTACTAATTTTTGTTCCAAGGAACATCAATATTGGAAGGGCTTGTGGAAGAGACTTAATCTCCTCCGTCTTTATTTTCAACACTTCCCAGAAAATACTGAGGTGTTTTATTCAATTAGAGGATATAAATGCATGTTGTAGGTAGTAGATGGGCAATTTCATTCTTTCTTCCATCACCACCCCTTTTTGTGTGACTATGCCAAGGAAGTTTTCAGAGAAGTGGGTAGGATCGTGGATCCCAACGGTTCGAAGGATAGAAATTTTCCTTGATACTTTATGTTTTGGATTTCTACCATCATGATTCCACCCTCACTCTTGAACGTTTATCATGGCATGTATTTCTGGCACACAAATAAAATCATTTTATAACATGGAACACCACCTTTATCTAACTTTAGTTCTAAATAATAACATCATATATTGCAAAGGAAGCCCTGGTCTTGTGGTTATTCTTGGAAGAAGCAGGGTATGCAAATGTGGTGAAAAAAATAGTAGAATCTTCAAATATTTTACTTAAATCACGGTGGGAGGAGGTCATCCCCCTTGAAATAATGTTGATTCCGTTGGAAATGCATCATGCCCCTAGATTTTAAAATTATAATCCTAGAACCTTTCCTCATGAAATACTTATGAGTCATATGAGAAATGTAAAGGAACATACATCCATGTCACGTGATTTAAATCACATGTAGTATAGAAGTAATAATTCTTGTGCAACCTCCCAAAGGGATTGGATCCAATGGTGGAAAGTGAGGAGTTTTTCACCATTGGGCAAGGTTCAATTCTTGTGAGGGCCTAACTTGAATCCATGGGGGAACCTTAAGGTAGTGGTCGAACATGTGGTTTCACCCAGAGATATTATATTAAAAATTATATCGTGACCCGTACACACATAAGTGGATCAAATCCCACCCCCATGTCCTTCAATTTAAGCCCAAAGGGGTTGGATCCAATGGTGGAAATCAAGGATTTTTTCACCATTGGGCAAGGTTCAATTCCTGTGAGGGCCTAAACTGAAGCTATGGGGGCACCTTGAGGTAGTGGTCAAACATGTGGTTGAACCCAGAGATATTATATTAAAAATTATATCGTGACTCGTGCACACATAAGTGGATCAAAGACCACCCCCATGTCCTTCAAGTTTTAAGGCCCAAAGAGGTTTTATCCAATGGTGGAAAGAGAGGAGATTTTCACTATTGGGAAAGGTTCAATTCCTGTGAGGGACTAACCTGAAGCCACGAGGGAACCTTGAGGTAGTGGTTGAATGTGTGGTTGCACCCAGAGATATTATATTAAAAATGATATCGTGACCCTTGCACACATAAGAGGATCAAATCACACCCCCATGTCCTTCAATTTTGCAGCCCAAAGGGGATGGATCCAATGGTGGAAAGTGAGGATTTTTTCACCATTGGGAAAGGTTCAATTCTTTTGAGGGCCTAACTTGAAGCCATAGGGGCACCTTGAGGTAGTGATCAAACGTGTGGTTGCACCCAGAGATATTATATTAAAAATGATATCGTGACCCATGCACACATAAGTGGATCAAATCCCACCCCCATATCCTTCAATTTAAATTCTCAAAGGGGTTGTATGAAATGGTGTAAAACAAGGATTTTTTCACCAATGGGCAATGTTCAATTCTTGTGAGGGCCTAACTTGAAGCCATGGGGTCACCTTGAGGTAGTGGTCGAATGTGTGGTTGCAGCCAAAGATATTATATCAAAAATGATATTGTGACCCGTGCACACATAAGTGGATCAATCCCACCTCAATGTCCTTAAATTTATTTAAGATGTCCCCGAGGTGTAGGACAGTCAGTGACAGAGTGTGTTGTTAAGGCACTCTGTGATGTTAAGTCACCGGTTTGAAACCTGCAGGGACAAAAAACCCCGCCATGTTAATGGTTGGTGTGGCTCAGGCTGGGTGTGATGCCCAGGTTATTTTGATGGCTTAGATTCCCATGAGTCATGGTTTCTCAGCCACAGGCTAGTCCCGTAGGTTGCAGACAAACTAACAAACAAAAAATAATAATCCTTGTGCAACCTTCTTATTCCCCACTCTAACTAAATATTCCAAATCTTCCTCTAACATATTGGGTATGCTACCTGATATGTCTATGGGCCAAAGTGGGGGATCACCTTCCATTCAATATGGAATAGCTAATTTGCATGTTAATGAAAATCTTGTTCGAGTAAGGACAACATCGTTGCTGACTCCAAGGCATGTCACCCAAAGGTCAAGTATCCACATACATTCACGTAGATACCATCCCAATAAGGATATCCCCAAGGTATCATTTTTCAATGATAGTGAAGAGTACCTAGAAGCCCAAAGGAATATGCCATGTTCACCCCAAGAGAAAACCCAAGGGAACTTTTTATTCGACAACTTGATCAATCTTCTAGTTGCAATCAAACCAATAACAAACATGATGGAAATGGCCATACCTATTATTGATAATAGAACTTCGAAATATGATAAAAGTGGGGCATCATCATTTGAAAAGTCATTTATATAATATCCTGAAGAAAATATTGATGATTGGTCATGTGGAGGTGAGGATACAACCCTCTAGAGTAACTAACTATCATCGAAGCTAGATGATGGAAAAATAAAATCCACTTCAAGGAATAATGGTCTCCACGAGGAGCATAATCATAGAGGAAATGGTTATATCTCAATTTCAACAGCACATGAAATGGAAATGGAACATGAACATCAAGGGGAATGTGAACCTCAGAAATGGGATCATAAATCTATTAGACCTCCTCCTCTGGTTCATAAGGAGCTTTCTTTTTCCAGAAGAGATAAATCTAGCTACGATTAACGCTTTACATCCAAGCATTTGTCCTTTTATATGCTTCGAGGGTGAAGCTTTTTTATGGAGGGATGACTTGTAATATACCATATGTGTATTACAATGTGATTAATTAATAATTAAATCATTAGTGTAATAATTATACTTTTAATGTAAAGTCACATATTTTTAGATAAAAAGACGTGAATTTACTCATTTAAATGTATTTAATACACATTGTTGTACATTGATTAAGACAACGAATACTAAATTTATAAATATTAAATATATATTTCATATATATCTAGTTTCATTAAAGGTAACCACAAACCAGAATGGAAAAAAAAGAGGCTTGGGAAGAAGAAGGAAAATAGCAAGGCTTGTCCACGAAGAGCAGAGATAGTCTTTGAGCCCAAAGAAATCTACAAAATATTGTTAGTGAGTAATAACACATGAATTCACTATACATGAATTCTCTATGTGATAGTGTGTATCTCACTCTCTATAAAAATTTCCTGAGCAAGAACAAGTTCCCATCAAATGTTGGTTTTCCCATTTGGGTTTCTACAGTAAAACTTGTATTGTTTAAGATTGGAAAAGGAACATCTTGCACGAGGATTCTTGAATACCACCATGGAAAAGGGGAATTGGACTAATATCTTGTTGGAGAGTGCACCATCCTGGAGGAGGGGCATTGATCCCTAGGAGATTCATACTTAGAGGGAATTTCATTTTGGAGGTTGGATAAACCCTAGTATGACACTTGTAAATCATTGTATTGTAGATCATGTTGGCATTATTGATTGTGTGTTGTCATTGATGGAAAAATGAGTTAAACATGTACAGTAATCAAAGAAAAAGGAAGATCACCTTGGGGAAGAAGCAACTCCTAATAACTGTTGATCATTATACTATCAACAAATAATCCTATGTTCCTAAAGATTAGAAGGGATAGCACATTATAGAAGTGATATCGGGATTGAAATCCCCACAGTAAAATCCAAAAGAATCAAGGAAGAATATTTTTTATTGATGTAGTTCTCAGTACAATCTTGGACCATCAGATCATGTAGAAGCTAGATCCTACACAAAACAATCCCTTGTAAAGGATTGAGTTACACGATCTATTCATTCTTAGTTCAGAACAATCCATGATTGTTAGATCAAGGTGAAGTCATAGGTTGTGAAGGATTAAATATCAACCATAAGATCTGAAGTAGTAGAAATATGGATCATTGGATCAAGTTGCGGAAAAAAGAACTTCACCACTTCGATGAACATTGGAGACAAGGAAGGATCACAAAGTCACGAAATCCCAGCATTTGTTACATCAACAAGGGACTTCGTGTGAATTTTCAACCATCTGATCAAGTTTAGTGGAAGGACAGGGTAAGCCACAATATCCCAGAGTCCATGAGTAAATGAACTCATGCAGAATGTCGATATAATATCCCTATGGGTGAGATCTCAACCATTGGATCAAGCAGTCAACTCTAACATTGACCACTCCAGTGAAAAGAGGTCTGCATCATGTAGGAATACCCAAAGACTGAATCCCCAAAGTAATGAACTCTCGTCAATCGTCAGATTAGAGGAAGATCTGGAAAATATCATCAACCATTGATCAAGCATAGTGGAAGGATAAGATAAGAGGGGCTAAAGGAATGAAGTCCCAAAGTAAATAGAGGTCACTGGATCAATACAAGGAAAGATAAAATGGTGGAAAATCATATTCGGTACTTTGGCGATGATCGAACGTTGATATAAAAGTGAAAAATTCATGAAGCCACGAAGTGTCAAATCCACGAAGTGAAAATCCATAATTGTGAAATCCCGCTAGTTGATCTAATAGGAAGATAAAAATAAGACGTGTGACACAACATTAGGTCCACATCATCATGATCATGTTAGAAAGGACACATGGCCCAATCAGATGGTGACAAGTGTCAAAACTCATATGGCACATAAGGTCTCTGAAAATCACAAATCAGGGTAACACATGGCACACACACTGCGGGTCCACATAATAATTGGTGACATTAGCATGCCACATCACTCCAAGATTACAACCTTCGGGGATGTTTAGATTCTCCTACTAGCAAAAATACTCGAAGCGTCGAAGGCAAAAATCTAGAATTAATGTTTGGTCATTGATCAAATATCCTCCAAAATATTTATTGATCGCCTAATCAAGTACAATGGAAGGATAGAGTAAGCATGAATCACAAAGTAACACTAAATGTTGATCTAGTTTGGGAGAATTCTCGATCGTTGATCAAGCATAGTGGATGACTAGAGTAAACATGAGGTGTTGACCGAAAGAAAGTGATTGTCGTCATTTTATGACTTATTCGGTAGGTAAACCTCTAGAGGAATTGAACTACTTCAAAGTTCTCATAACCTAAAGTCCCAGAGTCACAAATCGTTGAAGTCTCGGACTGAACGAGAATCGTTCATCTCAACTCTTGATTAAGTCGTGATTGTCAATTTTTTTTTAACCTCCAGATAACCAAGAATTATCTATTCAATAAGATATTATCTCCATATTGTCATATCAAGATCAAAGAAATAGATCAATGGATAATATCTTATCACAATGAAAATTGCACAAGGATTAGACTAGACCGTCGATTTGAGAAATTTGGGAGACTCTAGCCATTGGATTAGCCAACATGAGATGTAACCACTTTGGAAGGTAACACTCTAGAGAATATCTCTTCAGTGATAACAAGAGTTTGGTCAAAGAGAACACGTTATGAAGGGCCAAATCCCATATGACAAGGTTATGTCATTGTTCATGTGAGTGTTCAAGATAACAAAGGTGCAACACTAACTCTAAGGACAATACTTATAAGGTAAGCTCATGGTTTGAACCTGTAACGTCCCCGACCACCCATGACCGAGCCATGCTATACGAGGGAACACTTTTGTTCTCTCACTGCGGAACATACTGTAACATACCTAGTATTCAACTGAGCTATGCCACATAAGGTTTCTCTTCAAACTGCATGCAGTTATAAAATATACATATAACACCCTTACATAAGCTTTACATATAAACGTAAACAAACAATTACATTCTATAAATATATGATTTCATATGGAAATAAAAGTAAACACAGATATGCAGCATATACAGGAAAATGCCCATAAACATACAGATAGTTATAATCACATATATGATAAATCGTAACATAAGCACGCAAATAACAATGCAACATGTAAATTTATCATATGATTGGTACTTATCTTGGAAAGATTGTCACCAATTGCGTACAGACCATCCACGAACCTCCCAGACTTATAATACACTATTCATCACTCTCGACAGTGATTCACCCCCGAGCTAGGACTAAACTCCACCCGAGTAAAGGAATTCCCAACTAGGCTAAAGGCTCATAGACAATGGAAAAGACTCAATCTTAGGTGCTCACTCAACTAAAAACCTATAGCCTCTCATTCCCCACATGCCTATCCAACCCAATGAAGTGTGCCCCTTCTCTTCTCAACAGTCCCTTGGCTGCCTCACTTCCCTTTTAGGGCTTCAACAACAGGACGAATAGGAAGTCTCAGAGAACTGTAGCTGCAGTTTAGCACATTTAGGAAATCAATTCCTAGAAATTCTCTTGCTCAGAGAATTTCTCATGGGCCTGACAATCTGCCTCTTCAATTTCCCATGGGCCTGACAACCCGCTTCTTCAATCCCACTCCCAAGCTAACCAGGTAAACCAACTAGAAATGGTTATGGAAACAGGTTAAGATACAATGAAATGAATGTTTGAAGGATAACGGACTGCGTGAGCGAAATGGTCATGGAATCATTGACTGGATGACTGAATGATGGAAGGAATCATGGAAGAGATGGTCGTAAGAATGATGGTGAAGGTGTCCAAATGAGATAATTCACCATGATATATATGCATGTCCCCAACTTGACACTTGTCATGTTGGAAGCTACTTTGGTCCACTTGTCCCCAACTTTAGAACTTAGGATAAAATAATTATCCATACTTTATGTTTTAAGAAATATTAATATAATATTCCTTGTTGGCTTAAGCTCTCTAGCTTAGTCCTTTCCCTTAAATTTTGACCCTCCCTTTCCCTAACTGGTGGAGTTCAGTTCCCCATCTCTTTTATCATGGTTGGTCTGCGCACAACGATGTATTTTATATTAATCATGAGACATATACAAAATAGGTGCACTGGCCTTTAACAATTAGACGCTATGGCCTAATTCCAAAACATAAGCATCCCAGCTTATAATAAATGGATCACCAGCCTATAACACATATCGTATACACAAGGTTCGCTGACCTCCATACTGCGTGCACTTTAGTTATTGCGCGTGGTATCCGAGAATGTGCACACTACATCATTTTACTGCGCAGTACATGCGCGCACTATGCCATGAAAGTTGCATTACAAAATGATGTAAAAATAGCTCACCAACATAAGTACACTTAGATTACATTTACAATTGGGTTCAACCGAGGGATATTACAATACTCTCCCCTTATTTATGCACTTTCCTTAGTGCATCATATACCCATATACAACAAAATTTTCAAAAATCCTCAAAACGATGTGGGTATTTTGTCTGCATTGCATCCTCATGCTCCCAAGTAGTGTCCTCAGGACTGTACCAGGTCCATTGGACCTTTACAAGTCATATGGCTTGACTCCGGAGCTACTTGATTTTTCGGTCCAAGATGTGCATTGGATGCACTTGAAAAGCACCTTCTTTCTCCACCTAAATCGCATTCCAATCAATAACATGATTAACATCAGGTATATATTTCTTTAGAAATGATACATATAATACATTATGAACAGACATAGATGCAGACAATGCAATCATATAAGAAACTAGACCAATCCTCTCTAGGATTTCAAATGGCCCACAAAATCTGGATGCCAACTTGGCACAACTTCCCAGCTTTAGGGAACTCCTGTTAGCTTTCACCTTCAGGAAAACATGATCACCCACTTTGAACTCTATGTGGGTTCTATTTTTATCGGCATAAATTTTCTACCTGTCTTGGGAAGATTTTAAATTCTGCTTAATTTTTATCATTTGGTCCTCCATCTCCTTGAGCAACTCTGGACCAACTACTGTCTTATCAACTGGATTATCCTAGATCACTGGAGTATTTCACTTTCTGTCATATAGTGTCAAATGGGTTCATCTTCAATGATGCCTGATACCCATTGTTGTAAGAAAATTCTACCAAGTGCAGGTAGTCTTCCCACTTCGATGGTTTGTCCATCACATACGTCCTTAGTATGTCTTCTATCACTTTGTTCACCCTCTCTGTCTGTCCATCAGACTCAGGATGATAAGTTGTACTAAAGTTCATATTCGTTCTGAATCCTTTGAACAATCCTTTCCATAAATTCGAGGTGAATTTTGGGTCTCTGTCGGACACAATTGTTTTAGGAATTGCATGCAATCGTGCCACTTTCTTCATGAAAATATCAGAAACATCTGCTACCTTGAGAGTAGTTTTCAGTGGAATAAAATGAGCAGCTTTTGTAAGCTTGTCCACCACCACCATGATCGAATCATGCAACTTGCTTACTCTAGGAAATCCTGTAATAAAATCCATTGTCACCACTTCCCACTTCCATTCAGGAATGGGCAAAGGTTGCAACAACCCTACTGGGTGCCTATGGTCAACATTAACTTTCTAGAATTCCATACATCGAGCGATGTATTCAATGATCTCTCTCTTCATACCTGGCCAAAAGTAATGGCTCTTGATCATTTCCACAGTTTTCGGATATCCGGGGTGCCCTGCATAAGGGACATTATGCATTTCATTCAAAATCATACATTTCAAGTCCTGGACATTTGGAACAAAAATTTTGTTCTTGTGCAGCAATATTCCATCTATTCCCAAATTATAATTATCCACCTTTTGTGGCATCTTACCCTGTTGTAGCTTTGCTACCAATTCTCTGTATTGTAGATATGCATTTGCAGCCTCCATAATTTTTCTTTTAATATCAGTCTGATACATGCTAATGGTTGTAGCATGTAGTTCATGCACCCTCCTACTGAGTGCATCAACCACTTTATTCTCTTTCCCCTTGATATGCTTTATATCAAAGTCATATTCTCTTAGAAATTATAACCATCTGCTTTGCCTAGCATTTAGATTTGGCTGATCAAATAGATATTTCAGACCATTGTGGTCTGTTCTTAGCTCAAACCTCTTCCCCATGAGGTAGTGTCTCCATTTCCTCAAGGCATGCACTATGGCTGCCAACTCCAAATCATGAGTGGCATAGTTTCTTTCATGCTCCTTCAACTTCCTTGATTCATAACATATAAAAACCTTATTTTGACTGAGGACTCCACCAAGTCCTTCATTACATTCATCTGTGTATACAATGAAGTCTTCATTTGGGTCTGAAATCCTTAATATTGGAGCACTTGTCAATAATTGTTTCAAGTGTTAGAAACTCTTTTCGCAATCCAGTGTCCACTGAAAATTCACCCCCTTTCTTTGCAAGGAAGTGATTTGATGTGCAATCTTTGAGAATCCTTCAATAAATATTTTGTAGTAGCCTGCAATACCCATGAATGAACTCACCTCTATCACATTCTTCAATGCTGACCATTCTCTAATGGCTTCTATATTCTCAGGATCCACTACTATCCCATCCTTTGAAATGATATGCCCCAAATAATGAATTTGTTTTTGATAAAATGAGCACTTGATCAATTTGGCATACAACTAATGCTCCCTTAATACTTGCAACACCATCCTCAAATGATGTTCATGCTCTTCCTCTAACTTAGAATATATAAGAATGTCATCCAAAAAGACAATGACAAACTTGTCCAGATATTCTCGGAAAACACTATTCATTAAGTACATGAAAACAACTTGTGCATTTGACAACCCAAATGGCACCACTGTGAACTCATAATGACCATACCTTGTTCTAAAGGTGGTCTTGATGATATCTTATTCTTTAATCCTTACCTGATGGTATCTTGATCTGAGATCTATATTTGAAAATATCTTTGCATCCTTCAATTGATCAAAGAGATCATCAATCCTTGGCAGAGGATACTTGTTCTTAACAGTCACTTTATTCAACTGTCTGAAGTCAATGCACAATCTTAATGCTCCATATTTATTTTTCACAAACAATACTGGGGCACCCCAAGGTGACCCACTTGGGCGTATATATCCCTTCTTTAGAATTTCTTTAAGCTGCATTTGCAACTCCTTCAACTCTGGTGTACTCATTCTGTAAGGAGTCTTTGACACTGGAGCTGCTCCAGGCATTAGATTTATAGAGAAATCAATGTCTCTTTTGGGGGGTAGTCCTGGTATTTCCTTGAACACATCTTCAAATTCTTCTAGGACTACATAATCTTCCAAATTTGGTACTTTATCTCTAGGTGTCTCCTCTATATGAGCTGTAAATATTTGACACCCTTTTTTGTAACATTTCTTCAGCTGCAATGATGAAATTTCTCTAATGGTTACTGCCCTGGAAATTCCATGCACTTTCCTTAGTTTCCCTTCCCCATCCAAGCAAGTAAATTCTTTGTTGTGACAGTCTAAGAGAGTATGATTTTTTTCCAACCAATCCATCCCAATTATACATTCATAGGAACCTAAAGGCAAGATGTTCTAACATGCCTTGGTGTTCAGTCCATTCATGTCCATGAGGCATGACTTAACCATCTCATTAACGTTTCTTTTGGTTCCTATAGCCAGATGCACCAACCAGGATTTCCCATGCTTTCTTCTTGGAAATTGCAAACTTTCCACCATCTTAGGGTCTATATAACTATGACTAGCTCCTGAATCAATTAAAATAGCAATGGTTTGGTTGTTGATCATACCTTCCACTTCAATCATGTGGGACTGATACTCTGCTTGCTTGTTGTCCAGGGCTGCATAGATCCTTATCACATATCTGCCCATGTCCTCCACTATTTCATCTTGCTATACATTGTGAACAACCATACCTTTTTCACCTTTGTGAGGACAATCTATGAAACTATGATTTCCTTTACAACCCCAACATTGAATAGGTGGTTTCCTTGGTCTTTGACTCCATGTGTCAATCATTCTGGGTTCTTTAGGTGTTTACTGTCCCTGTGGATTATTTCTGAAGAATGGTGGCTTAGATCCCTTCTTTCTCTAATCCATCTTGAATTTATTTTTGTCTTCCCAATCCTTTTGGAAAGATGGCCTTGCTTTCTGTTGATCATATAGGCATTTAGCTCACCTTATGGTCTCTTCCAATGTCTTGGGATCATCATACTATATTTTGTCACTGATGAATGATGGAAATCCACTCAAATACCTTTGAATTTTGATTGTCTCATCCTTGATGAAAGAGACATACTTCAACATTTCTAGAAACCTTCTCTCATATTCATCTATGGTCATACTTCCAAGATTGAGTTCAAATAACTCTTTCATTTTCTTGTCATAATATCTGTTAGTCGAGTATTTCTTCTCAAAATACTTCTTGAATTCCCTCAAAGTATCAATTTTCTATTTGATGTGTTGCACCTGCACAAGATGATCCCACCACATGGAGGTATTTCCCTTGAGTTGATAGATAGCAATTCTACCTTCTGCATGAGAAGAATAATTATGCAATTGAAAATACTTTCTCATGCCCAACAACCATGTTTTTGCATCTTCATCCTTCTTGTGCTCACCATCAAATGTAGGAGGTTTGATTTTGTTCATTTCTCCTTGTAGCTCATCCACCCCATACCTCTTATGCCTTCCGACAGGGGATGGACTTGAGTTGTTGCCTGCTCTCTTATTGGAATGCCTTGGGGAGTGATGGTGGAGTCTTCTAACACTTCTTGCTTTTCTTTTCTCATCCGAAGGCTTGTGACTTCCAGATTTTCTTAAGCCACTCTTCTTAACCAATTTCTATTCTATTCTATTCAAGCCCTCCAATAACTTCATGTTGAAGTTATACTGGTGCTCCTTGGCTCTCATAAACCTTTCATTATCTTCTTTATGGATTTGGACATCCTTCTGCAAATTTTTAATGGTCTCTGCCATATTCATGTTTTCATTCCTTTCTTCTCCATGTCCATTGGAGTTTGTTCCTTCAATGACCAAATGGACATTCATTCCTCTACTCTCATCTTCCTGACTATAATTACCCTATGAATCTTCCATTCCTATGGACTTTGCACTGATCTGATATGATCTAGTTGTTGTTAATTCTACAAAATGTGCAGCCATCGAAACTTATCAGGCTAACAATTCAACAATTCATGAAAAATATGAACCATTTTGGTTCAATATATACATCATAATTATCTCTTCTGATTTTTGGGTGTTATCACCATGAAAATTCTATATAAGACCCAAGTCTTGAGAACATAGATGCACAGTGCCTTCAGAGATACATCTAGGCAAAAGGTGGTTTGTCGAAACCACTTTTTCCAAGACGCGATATCACGTGTTTCAATATGTCAAAACCACCACTCGTGGAATAGACGACATCTAGTCAGATCACCCCGTTTAACTCATTTGGTACTTCACAACCATGTGACATCAGCTGAATGCCACCATGTAATGAACTCAAAAGATAATAATTTGAAATGGATTAGCCGAGCATGGCAACCCAACGCAATTGTACGTAGTCTATCTATGCTTCATAATTGGGATTCTATAACTACCAATCCTCAAGTATGGAGGCATAAACTTATCCATAAACGAAGTAATCTCCAATTTCTTGAATTTTCGCTCTCTGTGAAATCATTTCGGTATCCACAAACTGAGGTACATGGACAAATCTAAACCCAGTGAGATTGGTTATTCGGGCAACATGCTAGACTTTCTTGCGAATAAGAAGGAAATGGTACTTGCTCACATTCTAGCAACTAAATGCCACACAGAGCTGGCTATAGACTCGCAGTTGGAAGTCAGGTTGAATCCCACTATGAAGGATTTAGTCATCAACAAGACAGCTGCTAAGAAGAAAAGGAGCAAGTGGTAGAAGAAGGAAACCACAGCTGAAACGACCGAAAGTGTTGGAGAGAATCAACCAGTCTGGTAAGAGTCTTTAAAGGAGGAGATCACTAAACTGAAATGAGTCCTCAACTAAAATTAAGTATATGTCAGTGAATTTTGGACAGTTGGTAGCAGAGATAAGGGGCCCCATAGATTATAGGCATGTTCTTAAATGGTCCCTTTACAATAGGATAATTGTTATCATTCCATTTTTGTAATTTTGGGATTAATACGATTATATAAATGCAGAAGCAGATTTTGGATTGTTTATTACAAGATTCTAACTGGTGGTGTTATGAGTCTTGTTTTCTTTCATAGTATGTTTTTCTTGTAAGATTATATTTCACTTCCATCTGTCTGAATCAGAGGAATATAAAACTCATAATTCATTTATGAGATGCTCTCGACTTAGCAATTTAGACTATAGTTATTTCTTTTCAAACCAACTCTGAATTCATTTTAAATAATGCTCCGATGCGGTTGTGTGTTTCTTTTTCCTTTAATACCATGCAAATTTTCTATTAAATTCAGACTCATCGCCTTCCAAACGAATTTGTGCACACAAAAATTCAACCTGTACACCCATATTTATCATGCACAACAACACCACAAAGTAAATCGTGCTTCCGCACACCTATATCCACTATACATTTCTTCTCTGTCACACCAATAACTTGCACGCACTACTTTTGCGTTGTGCGCCAATATCCACTGCGCACAATTTTGGTATCGTGCACTAATATTCCACATGCATTTCTCCCTATGAATTGCACCATGCCAAAGTTCAATATGCCCCACCGTGCACAATAATCTGCACACACCATTGAATACACTGTCGCGAGACAACTTATACTCATACTATGTGTGCACCAACCAAACTCCTCTGTGTTTTGCAATACTTGTGCACCCCACGTGCACATTACTATGTGTGTGCTAACCGTGCAATGCTAAATTCAGATCGTGCATCCGCACACAATATATTTCCACGCGGCACCACAATTTACTGCGCACACCTGCACGCCAACATTTTCCACGCAGTGCCAAAATTTACCATGGATGCTCTGTGACTTGAAATTTGGTCACTTTGAAATTAATCTTCTATCAATATTCGCTTCAACCGAACCTTTCCGGCCCATCTAGGCTCAGTGTTGGAACTGAATCTCTAATACCATATTGTAACGTCCCCGACCACCCATGACCGGGCCATGCTACACAATGGGAACACTTTCGTTCTCTCACTACGGAACATACTGTAAAATACCCAGTATTCAACTGAGCTATGCCACATAAATTTTCTATTCAAACTGCATGCAATTATAACATATACATACAACACCCTTGTGGAATATTTACATATAAATGTAAACAAATAATTACAGTCTGTAAATATACGATTTCATATGGAAATAACAGTAAACACAGATATGCAGCATATACAGGAAAATACCCATAAACATACAGAAAGTTATAATCACATATATGATAAACCATAACATAAGCACGTAAATAACAATTCGGCATGTAAATTTATCATATGATTGGTACTTATCTTGGAAAGATTGTCACCAACTGCATATAGACCATCCACAAACGTCCCAGCCTTAGACTACATTGTTCATCACTCTCAACAATGAGTCACCCCCGAGTTGGGACTAAACTCCACCTGGGTAAAGGGATTCCTAACCAGGCTAAAGGAAATTCCCAACAATTCTCTCGCTCAGAGAATTTCTCACGGGCTTGACAACCCACTTCTTCAATCCCTCTCCCAAGCTAACCAGGTACACCAACCAAACATGATTATGGAAATAGGCTCAGATACAGTGAAATGAATGTCTAAAGGACAATGGACTGCATGAGTGAAATGGTCATGAAATCATTGACTAGATAACTGGATGATGGAAGGAATCATGGAAGAGATGATTGTAAGAATGATGGTGAAGGTGTCCAAATGAGCTAATTCCCCACGATATGTATGCATGTCCCCAACTTGACCCTTGTCATATTGGAAGCTACTTTGGTCCACTTGTCCCCAACTTTAGAACTTAGGATAAAATAATTATCCATACTTTACGTTTTAATAAATATTCCTTTTTGGCTTAATCTCTCTAGCTTATCCCTTTCCCTTAACTTTTGGCCCTTCCTTTCCCTAACTGGTGGAGTTTAGTCCCCCATCTCTTTTATCATGGTCGGTCTGCACGCAATGATGTATTTTATATTAATCATGAGACATATACAAAATAGGCACACTAGCCTTTAACAATTAGGCACTCTGGCCTAATTCCAAAACATAAGCATCCTAGCTTATAATAATTGGCTCACAAGCCTATAACACATATCATATACACAAGGCTCGTTGACCTCCATACTGTGCGCACTTTAGTTAATGTGCACAATATCCAGGAATGCGCACACTACATCATTTTACTGCGTAGTACATGCGTTCACTATGCCATGAAAGGTGCATTATAAAAATATATCAAAACAACTCACCAAGTTAAGTACATCTATATTATATTTACAATTGGGTTCGACTAAAGGATATTATAGAACCCATGGTCACAAATAAAATAATGTATTGAAGGTAGCGCCTATCTATATAATTTGAATCCAAAAATCACATCCAAGGATAAGCACATGGATCTAGCCACCGACCGCACACAGAGGAGAAAAGGCTTACCACCTTTGTATTTGGTGCTTGATCACTATTACACACATATAGGTTGTTAGAGATTTGTATCAAGGACAGAGTTAAGCCTAAATGCACTACATAGATCTTTAGACACCTCATTATGGATTTGATGTGCAGTGAGTCAAATTATAAGATGCCATAATTGTCGGTTGGCCTAGAAACCAATGCCAATTATGAATATGATTCTTAATTAAAAAGAGATTGAAATAAGAACTAAGTTCACCCAATAAACTTAAAGGATAATAGTATAAAATATTTTTTTATTTATTAAAATAACATAGTTGTTAATAAATAAAAGGGTGCAATGGTTCATTATTAAAATACAAAATGGTTCAATGTCATACCTTTTGACTACTATATAAACATAAAGGTATGGTGAAAGAAAGGTGTCTTTGCAGTCCAGATCAGAAGATCAAAAGCAGAAGCAGAGTCCAAGAAGGAAAACTGAAGATACTTATGTAGTGAGGGTGGAAGGGAGGAGCAAGGAAGGATTCATATCCTTTTCTATGTAAAGTATGAAAATAAGGGAGTTGGTGCTTCCTAGGGTTGGTGCCCTAAAATAAGGGAGTTGGTGCTTCCTAGGGTTGGTTCCCTAAAACAAGGGATTTGGTGCTTCCTAGGGTTGGTGACTTGAAGAAGGGCATTTGTGTCTCCAAGAGTTGGTGCTATAAACAAGATTGGTGTCCTTCACAATCACAGATTATTCTTTATAATCTGTGTAATTATTTTTAAGTATACTTATATAATTGATTCTTAAATACAAGTCCATTGTTGATCTACTATGATGATAAATAGAATAACAAAGTAATAACTAATTGTTTTAAAAAGGTAATAATGATTCACCCCCCCTCTTAGTATTTCCAACAATTGGTATCAAAGCCATGTGCCTTCAACATAGTCTAATAAATGGAAGGTTGATCCTAAAAGTAATGGATCAACAAGAGGGAATGTCTTCCAACAAAGCACCATTGTTTAAAGGATATGATTATGCTCTCTGGAAAATAAGAATTAAAATCTACCTTATGGCTCTTGCTTTTTATTTTTGGAAATCTATAGAAAATAGGTACACTGCACCAACTACTCCACCCACAAATACTACAGGAAAGAAGATTTGCAATGACAACTCAAGAGTAGTCAATTTCATTCTAAGAGGGTTAACAAATCCTATATGTGTGAAGGTAATGCATCGTAATTCATCTAAGGAGACATGGGACAAACTGGAGGTTATATATGAAAAGGACAACAAAGTCAAGGAAACCGAACTACAAACCTATAGATACTAGTTTGAAAATTTGAAGATTAAAGAAGAAGAGAACATTATTGAATATCTTCATAGAGTAGATGAGGTAGTTAACTAAATTAGATAAGCTAAATAAGAAATTAAATACAAACATGTTGTACAAAATATATTAATATCATTACCTATGAGGTATGATTCCAAGATTTCTGCAATTGAAGACATACCATACCTTGACAAAATCATAGTAGATGAGCTTTGTTGCGAGGAAAATCACTCTAGGCATGGAGTAAACCACAATAGATGGAATGATTGCAGAAATAAACTCTAATCCCAAGTATGCTATATAAATGGAAATGCTAACAAGAAAAGATAAAGAGACTACCTCGTCTGGACGTTCGATGAAGACCATCATTGAGCACTCAACTCAAATATTTATACCTGTAACTTTCCCTCAACAACCAATATACACAAGCATATGGTGATAATATATAAAGTTAGCACATACAATAGAATAATCCATTAACATTCATAACAAATACGCCCATGGAATAATAATTCAAATATTTGCAAGACATCAATTGGATGAGAAAAGAGTATTTCTATTAAAACATGATCAACAAAAGTGTATGAGTGACAAACTTCCATGTTGGCATGTCTTAGAACCATGAAACTAAGTCCCTTCCAACTGTGCCTCCACCACTTCAACCCTCCACCAAAGTAAATCTCATATAAGAGAGACAATGAGGCTCTCCATCAAAGAGGGAAGAGCTTGGGGGTTGAACAATGTGTTCAAACTTTAAAGGACAAAGGGATGCATACTCAATATGAAGTGAATAAATTCTCTAGAGTAACTTTTCTATCAAAAGTTGAATTCTCTCCTTCCACGGTTTAGATATGGCCCAATTTATAGCCTTCAAATGGAACTAAAGGGTTGAGTCAGAACATTTCCAGTATATGGAAGGTCAAGGATCATGGATCTCATGATGTGACATGGAAACCCAACACAATTTTTAATTTTGAGAACAAAACCTGATTTATGTGGGATGTAATGGTGCAACCTACATATACGCATTTTTTATAACTGTTAGGGCATGCATATGTGGAAAAATATGATTTTTGGCTCTGGGAAGTGAAAAAGGAGACTTCAAGTCTGCATAGGGAATTGGAAAAGTCCTTCTAAGAAAGTTGCACGGGGTGAGGAAAATCTTGCTATAACATATGCCCCCTAATGTCTGAGGTTAGAGGAGTATTTGCGATGGTCAAAATACATTATAATTCCCAAAAGTGGAGTAATGGAGACCCAACTGGATGAACTAGTTGCTCATAAGAAGATTACAATCCATAATGCCTTTGTACACATGGCTTCCAATTTGAATTACACTGAAAATCCATGTGGAAATATACCAAACAGTTGTTCATGGCCATGAATAGGCAATACAAAGTAGACACATTCCATAGGAAGTCATAGTCATGAACAAGGCCCAGTGAAAACCAGTCTCAAAAATCAATCTGAAGATATATGTATACAACAGAGTACAATCTGATCTCCATGATCACTGAATTCATATAGGTACTGGTCCAATGAATGATAACAATAGCTCAAGAAATTTGTGAATATAAATTGATTTCTTCAAGTCTTCAAGTCTTCAAGTCTTCTACATGATCTGCCAAAGGTGCCATTCTACATCATGTGAATAGAGGAGTTGAGGTCAAACATAATGAGACTTTGTTGATTATTGGTCATTAAGGTATATCGTTAACAAATGCGAGACAACCTACTGATAATGAAAGTAGGTATCGAGGCACTGAGTACATTCTTAGAAGTGTGAATAAAGGTTTTGAGGTTGAACACTTGAAGAATCCATCAATCAGGAGAGATTAATGTATTCCCAACTGTCGATGGTGAGAGAAACGTCCACTGTGACTGCAAGCCTCTAGTTACTCATAGGACTCTAGGCCTCATTTCTAGAACAGGTGAGTTGAAGTCAATGGAATGAGACCCATTGAAGGGAGATAATTAATGCATCTCTCATCATTCAGAACGAGGTTCAAAGCAATAGCGTGATGATTTGGAGGAATTCAGACGAAGATGATGTTCATGAACCAACGACCCTGTGTGTATTTCTTATGCACCATATGTAAGTAGTGCACAAAAAGGACCCTCTGAATAATAGCCAATAAGGAAAATTGTCGACAAAGGCGAGGAACCCACCAATAAGGCTAATTTAATCCAAGACATTGCATGAATCCCAATTTGTGAATATATTTATTGTCATTAAACAAAAGGGAAACCCCCCAATTAGCGACCAATGAGGAGATTTTGACTTTTGTGTTCAAGGTTACCTACCCATAATTAAAGTAGGACCAGGGTGCATGATAAGACTACAAATTCCTATGATTCTGAGACACACTGAGGGTATGGATGACATGAAAACTCAAGAGTTCTGAGGAATGTCCGACACAAGATTATATACATCCTTTGAATAAGAGCATGAGACATATGGAAGACTTCAACAACATAGACTTGATAATGAAACTTTTTGATGCAGGAGGCACTAATCAAACTCTCCATGGGTACTGGAAGAGTAACCAGTCAAAGTAGTAAACTCTAAGTAACAAGCTCAACTTCCTAAGTTCATTCTCAACCCAAACTTTGGATGACAAGTGGACCTCAAAATAATTTCCTCTGTTTAAAGGCGACACGACTGCTTCCAACATGAGATAATATTATTTTCTCGCCCGTCTTTTTTTTTCCATTGACAACTGAATGTTATGATACAAGAGAGGAAATGAGTGTCATGAGTAAGCAACTAGGTCCAACATTGGAACATACCTATGCTCCATGCAAGGAGGTGCATGCGGGATGTGGCCACTTGGGGGAATGTTTCCTCTTAGGGTACATGGTGTCAAGTTGCAAAGGATATAAATAAGGCTTTTTTTGGATAGAGATGCAAATTGTTGAGGTAGTAGGCTTATAGAGAGAAAGAAGGAACTGAAAATAGGCTCATTACTACAAGCAAGAGAATGAGATGCAATTACAAATTAACTCCAAAGAATGAGATTTTTCGTAAATTTAGTCCCCTAGGCCCAAAAAAGTATAAAACAATACCCAGTAGAACTCTTCTAGCCACTAGTGACTAGAGTATACATTTTTTAAAACTATTCTACTTCTAAAAAAGGGTTAAACTTACACCAAAAAGACATCCGTTCAAAGCCATTTAATGAGTGTGAAAGAGACAAGTTCACTCGACAATATTTTCATCTTTAAGAAATATTGAAAAGAGCTTAACTAAGACTCAAGGATGTTTTTCTAAGAAAAATATCATGGGGGAGGCCAAGGTTCCCATGCAGGACTTCTGTCGAAATTCAACAACTCACAAATAACTGACACAAAATTGGGAAAACCCAAAGCTTTCTAAGTCGAGGAGGGTAAAATACTTGTAGATGATACTTTATTTACAATATATCGAAGAATTCCACTTATCTAGAAGGGTGTATAAGAAGGAAGGTGAGGATCTACAAGATCATTCAAATCAAAGGAAACCATCCTAGGACTTGGAGGGAGAATACTCAAAGAAGGTTGAATTCTCCCTTGTATAGAAGGTACATAACTATAAATGCTAAGGACATGGTCGAAAGACTCATCACCCCCCAATAGAAGAGTGGGATTGACCGAATATTGCATAAGCAATGTCACTTCCTTAGACTTGTCACTCTCCAAGAGAAGAGTGGGATTGACCAAATATTGCATCAACACAACCACTTATTCAATCATTGGTTCAAAAGGATGTGAGACAACATGATCAAGAGATGCATCACTCTCCAGAATAGGAGTGATGTTGGTCGAAAATTGCATTAGCACGATCGATGGTTGAATAGGATGCGAGACAACAAGGTCAAGAGACACATCACTGCTCAAAAAAAGAGTGGTCTCGGACAAAGATTGTATCAACACGACCGATGTATCAAAGATGACTTAGAACTCAAAGGGCCCCCAGGCAAGGACCACGCTTCTTGTATCACAGTAGTAGCAGGTCACGAATGAGTAAGGTGATCTCCTTTTCAAAGTATATAAAGGAACTTGGGATTACATCATATACGTCGAGGCTTCTCAATCATATGAATTCCCCCAACATGACTTACAATGGATGGTGACATGCTTCCAGCATGAATTGCAGAGGCTAGTAGCAGATCTCCAACATGAATTGCAGAGATTGGTGATGAATCCCAAACATGATTAGCAGAGGTTGGTGATGAATCCACAACATGACTAGCATAGTTTGGTGATGAATCCCCAACATGACTAGTAGATGTCGATGATGTATGTGCAATGTGACTAGTAGTGATTAGACTTGTTTCCCCAACATGACTTGCAGTGGCTGGTTGCTGGTCTTCAACATGACTTGTAGAGGTTGTTGACCTATATCCAACATTATTAGTAGAGGTTGGTGATATAATTCTAGTATGACTTGCATTGATTAGACTGGTGGTGGAAGATTGCAACATTTGAGACCAAGGTTCCGGGAAAGACTGGTTTTGAGAAATTTTGGGCCAGGAAGGCTTCTGGTATACACCATGTCCCTGTCTGACAGGATAGTATCCTTCTCCAAATTTATTAATAAAGGGTTGTAAGTGCATCGTCACCGAGGAAGCCGCTTACAAAGAGAAAGTGACATGACAAGGGTTACTCAGGTGAGGATATATGTTTCCCCCAGACAAAGGAACTTCATGAAGGGGGTTTCCCATACCATAAAATTGACTACTGCTGGATGAAACACCAGAGGACAAACAAAGCTCCGCCATGTAAAATTTTTTTGTAGGAACCGACATAACAGAAGAAGGATAGATGGACAAGATATAATAAGTAGAATAACCGCACATTTGAGCACTTTCTCCTGGAAAAGATAATATAGGATTGTATTCCATTGGAAGGAAGAGTCCAACCTCCTACCATAATAGTTGGTTGAGGGATATGAGTCCCACCAAACGAAAATGGAGAATAAGGAGGCATCATGCCTCTAGACCAAAAAATAGGATTCACATAAGGTGACGAGATAGAGGATGGAAAGGGAGAAGACATGTTTGGATTACCAAAAGAAAAAGGATTAGAGGCCCAAGGTATTGGATGGGTATCATGATTCAGTGTACCACTCAGAATTATAAAAGGATTTGTCCCCATGGAATGAGCAAAGACCATGGGTTGGGTAGCACTAAACGAGGGAGTCACGGGAGCTCCACTAACCATATCAATGAAAAATCATGACGCAATAAAAAATCCTAAGGCTAACCAATAATCAAAGCACACCAAAGAAAATAAAAAGGGCCAATGCATACAAACATGATATAGTGGATGAAAATGGGCCTCTCTCACTAGAGTAGGTATGCCTTGCCCAAGAGGGGCCTGAGACTCCCTTCAAAATATTAGAGGTATCAAAATCAATTATAAGGTATTTTGTGGGCTTAACAATGTATTCGATCAGATCCCCCTGGAGAGTTAATCCTCCATAAAGGTTGTGTGTTTTCTAACCCTTTTCTGACTCAGGGTACCTGTAGAATAACACCTGCAAGTAACCTATGTGGCTACCTATGTTAAACAAATAAATCCACCATGATATAACCAATGCATAGGAGAAGAGTCATAAGTTAGTTGCACCGTATTGGTAGGGTAACAAAGCCCAAAATCTTTAAAGCACCTCCTCTCAGGGAGGTAAAGGTACTAGAAAGACCCCCAAATACAAATAGATCCCCAAAAATATCTCTGACGCTAAGAAGGTATTAGAGGGCTATCTCTACAACCAACTTCACATGACCTCTTTCTTAACTCCGATGTGAGAGGAGCCTCTTGAAGTCACTAATTACACAATGGATTTCACCACTCCCTGGTCAGACACATATGTTGAGTTTAATATCCTTGGAGAAGTTTACTCACAAAATCCTACTCCAAGGCCCTATATCCTATACTTCTTTGTGTACTCTGAAAAATGAAACTGTTTCTAATCAATTTTAATTAATCATCATTACTTTTAATGGCTTTGTTTACTCAATAGATGTGGTCATGAAACTGATGATGTTATGAATCAACAAATTAAAGAATGTGAACATAAAGCTAAGTCCTAATCTTCAATTCTCAAAAGATGATAAGCTTTTGAAAATGCAACTTTTAATTCAACTCTGCAATTTCAAATAAGATGCAATCTTTTGTATGTATCAATATCAATACTAAACAATCAAAAGAGAAAATTCCAAAATGCAAAATTTATATTTTTGTATTTTCAATATAAAGGAATGAAGATGCAAGGAATGACTAACAACTTGATATATAGACCCTACTACAAGAAAAATATACAATCCAAGAAGGATACCAAGAAGAAATCACTCATACCAAGATGCAAGGACAACCAATGAAAAATATGATAAGAAAGAAAAATCACCCAAAAATTCAGCCATAAAAAGGTTTCCTATCACGCTGCAAGCACTCAACAGTTAGGAAAAAGACCCAAGAAGACTCAACAACCATCAAAACTCACCCAGCAAACACCAAACTCAAAAAACAAGCTTAAAATTTTGATGTACGTTATTGTTTAGGTAAAAACCGTGTATGTACGCGCCCTATAGAAAGACAACTCACGTATTTATGCATCTGTCAATAGAAAAATTGTGTATATGTATTAAAACACTACCAGGGTAAGGATAAGGCCAAGAAAATCATATACAAAGTAAAAATAGGTTGTCAAGCAATTAGGCGACAAGAAAACTCAAGCTACCAGAGAGAAATCGAAGGAGAAAGACACTCCAAACCCCAAAATAGAAGATACATTCCCTAGTATGGTCGCTATTTATGTTACGAGGAAAATCACTCTATGGCTTGGGGTAAATCACAACAGACGGAATGATTGTAGAAATTAACTCTAATCCTAAGTATGCTATATAAATGAAAATGATAACAAGACAAGATAAAGAGCCTACATTGTCTGAACGTTCGATGTAGACCATTGTTGAGCACTCGACTCAAATATTTATACCTGCAACTCGTCCTCAACAACCAAGATATGCAATAATATGGTGATAATATATAAAGTTAGCACATACAATAGCATAATCCATTAACATTCATAGCAAATACATCCATGGAATAATAATTCAAATATTTGCAAGACATCAATTGGACAAGAAAATATTATTTCTATTAAAATATGATCGATAGAAGTGTATGAGTGACAAACTTATGTGTCGGCACGTCTCAAAACTGAGAAACTAAGTCCCTTCCAGTTGGGCCTCCACCACTTCAATCCTACACCAAGGGAAAGCTCATATAAGAGAGACAATGAGGTTCTCCATCAAAGAGGGAAGATCTTGGGGGTTGAATAATGTGTTTAGACTTTAAAGGAAAAAGGGATGCAGACTCAATATGAAGTGAATAATTTCTCTAGAGTAACTTTTCTCTCAAAAGTTGAATTCTCTCCTTCCACGATTTAGATATGGCCCAATTTATAGCCTTCAAATGGAACTGAAGGGACGAGTCAAAACGTTTCCATTATATGGAAGGTCAAGGATCATGGATCTCGTGACGTGACATGGAAACCCGACACAATTTTTAATTTTGGGCAGAAAACCCGATGTGCGTAGGTTGTAATGGTGCAATTGGCGTATACACATGTTGTATAACTATTAGGGCGCGTATGTGTGGAAAAATATGATTTTTATCTCTAGGAAGTGCAAAAGGGGACTTCAAGTTTGCATAGGGAAATGGAAAAGGCCATCTGAGAAAGTTGCATGGGATGAGGAAAATCTTGCTATAACAAACTCATTGTAATTCTTACAAATATGAGATGAGGATAGGAAAAAACCATCAAAAGGAGAAACAACCTTTAATTCTTCTAAAGCAAAGAGGAATAAGGAACATATGTCTAATGAAGATCAATCAGACATATAATATGTAGAAGAGGCCAACTTTATAAGGAAAATCCAGAAAGGATCTGGAAAATATAAAATAAAGTTACCCTTCATCAACTATGGTAGAATCAGACACTTTGCGAACAAATGTCCCTATACTAAGAAAGAGGAAAATGATGATGAAAGAACTTTCAAAGATCAGAAGAAGAGAAAAACCAAAGAGAAAAGGATTTTCTATAAGAATAAGAAAACGTTCTTTACCCAAGAAGACAATAGCTCATCTGAAGAAAGTGAAGAAGAGGAGCTAGAGCTTCTATTTATGGGAATGAAAACTCAATATGATAATCATTCGGAATATGAATAAGAAGTGAACCTTGAGGAAGAATTTATTCATTCAATTGAAGAACTAAGAAAATCTAAAAATGAAAACAAGTTACTATGGGAACAACTTCTAAAGTTTGAAGAAGTTATAAAATCAAGAGAAAAGGAGGTTTCCAAAACTGTTAGTGATTCATAACAATTGATTATTGAGTTAAAAACCCAACTCCAAGAAACTAAAAGAAAAGAAGAAATATTGAATAAGGAACTCAATGAATACCAACAAACATGTAATATATTGGAAGATGAAATAATTCAACTAAAAGGGAAACTAAAAAAATAAGACATCCAGTCTAAGTTTGAAAACAACTCAAAAATCCTGAACAACATTCTAAGAAGTCAGATATCATCAAATGATAAGATAGGACTGGGATATGATCCCTCTACAAAACATAATAATGAACAATATCCAATCAGTTATGCAGATGCTCTTAAGAACTCCATAAGAAGAGAGGAAAATAAGGAAATGACAATACCATTGAAGATTGTCCCAAATAAACAGAAATCTGCACTCCCTACTAAAGAAAAAGATGAAAAAAAGAATAGAATCATCAAAAGGAATCCCTCTAACATAAATTAATAGATTTTCCTTGGATATTGTTATTATTGCAATAATTTTGGACATAAAGCAGTGAATTGTAAATATTATAGAAAGTACAATCCAAGAAATGTTCAAAGATATGAAAACAATAAGAATAAAGCAAAAAGAAGAAATCATAACTCATTCTCTCCCTTATAAGACTTGAATATTGAATGCCAAAAATGAAACAATTATAGTCATAAGTCTAGAGAATGTAGATTGCCAAAGTATTCCATGAAGGCAAGTATATCCGGCATTAAGGAAAATTATAAGAATATATGGAGAAGAAAAGCTAAAGTACAAAGGAATAAAAATGATAAAGATATTGCACTTTAAATAGATAAAAATAACAATAGGAGAATGATGGGTGAAGTGTTTGATAAGGTATATGAAAATCATAGTTTTGTATATGAATTGGATCAAGCTCAAGAAAATAAATCTCCTAAAGAAAAATGTGACATGATTGTAGAACTTGATAATGTCATGCAAATAAATTATTCATTACCCAACAAATGGAAAATAAAAAAAGAAAATTCTTAAGAAAAGGATAAATAAGCTTTTGTTGCAAAAGACAATAATGGTGATTATTAACTTTCAATATGAGATCAATCAGAAGAATTAAACGATGATGATCTTAGAAAATTTCAAACACTATTTTGATGATCTACTAAAACTCCTCCTCAACAAAAAAAATATAAACAAAAGAAAGGAAGGAGGAATTAGGGAAGATTTAAGATTGTTCATGTTGATACCCCTATGAGTATTGAAGCACAAAAGAATGAAGAGGCTCTTGGGTTACAAATGAATAGATAACTAACATCATTTAAAGAAGCACGATTTGATGGTATATCTCTATTTTGCAGGATCTGACATGGTTTGTTACATATCTTCATCTTCCAAGGAACAATGATGGTTATGTATTCTCTCAGTGAAGTTATGTGAATGGTTTCTAAGGAATATCTATCATGGTACATGGTTGGTACATATGTGATCTCCATTGATATATCTTATGATAGATGCATATCATGTGTGATATGACACTTTTTTAAAACACATTGTTGGTACATTGATAGAGGCACTTGTTGATGATCATGATATATGATTGGCTCACTTTTGACACATATTCTTGACATATATTTTTATTCATGGTTGATGCATGAGATAGTATGCATGATTGGCACACACTTGATGTATGGTGTGGCATGATTTTATATGGTAGATGCATGGGCAGGTCCAAGGATCATTATAGGAAGAAAAACTAATTCTTGAGCAGTTGAACTATGTTTCAGTAGAGAAGTAGTATATTGAAGCAGAAGCAGATTGCAGTGGTAGCATATTGTTCATCTTGCAGAGGAGATAGAGGGAGAAATACCCACAGGGGGAGTTATTCTTATTCCCATGATTGGTTGCAGTAGCATGTTTCCAGACGGAGAGATAATTGGAAGCCATGCCACCATCATTACCTCAAAGTGATATCCCTTTTCCAAAGGGGGAGATATTCATAGATAGGGAGAGTGTCACCCTAAAGGGATCAAGGAAACATCCATTTTTGTCATTGATGTCAAAGGGGGAGAAAAATCAGTAAAACAAATTCAATTCCCAAATTTAAAGATGAGATCAGTGATAAGGGGAACAAAG
Source organism: Picea sitchensis (assembly GCA_010110895.2). Classification (NCBI taxonomy): domain Eukaryota; kingdom Viridiplantae; phylum Streptophyta; class Pinopsida; order Pinales; family Pinaceae; genus Picea; species Picea sitchensis. The sequence continues at coordinate 281,534 of SNQJ01S0017776.1, read as the reverse complement.
GTACACAATCATTTGTTTTAACATATATGTTTCCCTTAATGCCAAAGGGGGAGATTTTTGGAATTAATGATTGTGTGTTTTCATTGAGGGAAACATGAGTTAAACATGTACAATAATCGGAGAAAAAGGAATATTATCTTGGGGAAGAATAAATTCGTGATCACTGTTGATCATGATAGAATCAAAAAATGATGTTATGTTCCTAAATATCATAAGGGAGAGCACATTACATAAGTGTTATCAGGATTGAAATCCCCACAATAAAATCCAAAAGAATCAAGGAAGAATTATGTCTATTGATGTAGTTCTCAAGACAATCCTGGACCATCAGATCACGTAGAAGCTAGAGACTACACAAAAGAATACCTTGTAAAGGATCAAGTTACAGGATTCGTTCATTCTTAGTTCATGACAATCCAAGATTATTATATCGAGGTGAAGTCATAGGTTGGGAAGGATTAAATCTCAACCGTCAGATTTGAAGCAGTAGCAATATGGACCATTGGATTAAGTAGCGAACAAAATAACTTCAGCACTTCGCCACTTCACCATGAACATTGGAGACAGGGAAGGATCATGAAGTCATGAAATCTCGCTTGTCGTTAGATCAAGGAGGGACTTCGGGTGAATTCTCAACCATCCGATTGAGTTTAGTGGAAGGAAAGGGTAAGCCACAATATATTTGATTCCCAGAGTAAATGAACTCATGCAAACCATCGATTTAAGATCCCTACGAGTGAACTCTCAACAGTTGGATCAAGAACTCAACTTCGTAATTGACCACTCTGATGAAAATAAGTCTGAATCATGTAGGAATACCTGAATACTAAATCCCCAAAGTAACGAACTCTCGTCGATCGTTGGATTAGAGGAAGAGCTGAAAAATCCCATCAACCATTGATCAAGTGTAGTGTAAGGATAGGATAAGTGGGGCCAAAGGCATGGAGTCCTGGAGTAAAAAGAGGTTGTTGGATCAATACAAGGAAATATCAAATGGTGGAAAATCATATTTGACACTTCAACGATGATCGAAGGTTGATATAAAAGTGAAAAATTCCTAAATCCATGAAGTGTCGAATCCATGAAGTGCAAAACCATAATCACAAAATATTGTTAGCCATCTGATCTAATAGGAAGATCAAAATAAGACATGTGACACAAAAATAGGTTGAAGTCAACATGATCACATCAACAAGGACACATGGCCCAATTAGATGGTGACAAGTGTCAAAAATCATATGGCACATAAGGTCTGTGAAAGTCACACACTACGGGTCCACATCATAATTAGTGAAATTAGCATGCCACATCACTCCAGGATTATAGCCTCCAAGGATGTTCAACTTCTCCTACTAGTAAAAATAATCAAACCGTTGAAGGCCAAAGTCATGAATTAACATTTTTCCATTGATCAAAGACCTTCGAAATATTTCTTGACCATCTGATCGAGTACACTGGAAGGATAGAGTAAGCGTGAATCACAAAGTAACGCTAATTGTTGATCTACTTCGGAAGAATTCTCAACTATTGATCAAGAATAGTGGAAGAATAGAGTAAACATGATGTGTTAACCGACAACAAGCAGTCATCGTTATTTTATTTCTTATTCGGTAGGTAAACCTCTAGAGGAATTGAACTACTTCATATTTCTAGTAACCGAAAGTCCCAGAGTCACGAATTGTCGAAGTCTCAGAGTGAATGAGAATCATTCATATCAACTCCTGATTAACTTTTGATCATCGATTTTTGTTTTATCCTCCAGATAATCAAGAATCATCCATTCAACAAGATATTAAATCCACACCATCGTATCAAGATCAAAGAGAAATATATTAGCAGATAAGATCTCGTCACAGTGAAAATTGTGCAAGGATTAGACCAGACCATCGATCTGAGAACTTCGGGAGTAATGTTATCCATTAGATTAGCCAACATGAGATGTAACCACCATGGAAGATAACACTTTGGAAGATATCTCTTCGGTGATAACAATATTTTGGTAAAAATAAAAAGTTTCAAAGGGATGAAGCCCGAATGACAAGGTTATGTCATTCGTCATATGAGTTCTCAAGGTAACAAAGCGCAACACAAGTACTAAGGAAAATACTTAGAAGGTAAGCCTGTGGTTTGAGCCCGCGGTCATAAATAAAAGAATGGATTTAAGGAAGCGCCTATATGTAGAATTTGAATCCAGAAATAAACGATCCAGATTAAATCACATACGGGGATAAGCATATGGATCTATCCATCGGTCGCATGTAGAGGAGAAAAGGTTTAGCACATTTAGATTTGGTGTTTAAGAACTATTACACCCATACAGGTTGTTAGAGCTCTATATCAGGGACATAGTTAAGCTCGAATGCACTACAAAGGTCCTTGGACACCTCATTATGGATTTGATGTGCAATGAGTCAATTATAAGTCATCATAATTATGGGTTGGCCTAGAAACCCATGCCAATTAAGAATATGATTCTTAATTAAAAAGATATTGAAAGAAGAACCAAGTTCACCCAATAAAATTAAAGGATAATATTAAAATAAGAAATTTGTTATTAAAATAACATAGTTGTTAATAAATGAAAGGGTACAATGTTTCATTATTAAAAGTCACAATGGTTCAATGTCATACTTTTTGACTACTATATAAACAGAAAGGTATGGTGAAAGAAAAGGTCTCTTCAGTCCATATTAGAAGATCAAAAGAATAAGAAGATTCAAAGAAGGAAAATACTTATGCAGTGAGGGTGGAAGGGAGGAGATAGGAAGGATTCATATCCTTTTCTATGTAAAGTGTGAAAATAAGGGATTTTGCACTTCCTAGGGTTGGTTCCCTAAACCAAGGGCTTGGTTCTTCCTACGGTTGGTGCCATAAATAAGGGGATTTGTGTCTCCAAGAGTTGGTTCTCTAAAGAGGATTGATGTCCTTCACAATCACATATTATTCTTTATAAACTTTGTAATTCTTGTTAAGTATACTTATATAATTGATTCTTAAATACAAGTCCATTATTAATCTACTGTGATGATAAATAGAATAACAAAGTAATAACTAATTGTTTTAAAAAGGTAATACCGATTCACCCCCCTCTCAGTGTTTCCAACAAAGTGCTCCATGAGGGGTTTCCTTGGTTACTTTTATGGACACATGTTATTGTTTTATGTTAGCATCCCTCACTTGTTGTATAAATAAAGGGAGGAGAGATCTCTTTTAATCATTATTATCATTGTACTCTCTTATTTGTATTGTCTTGGAGAAGTCTTGTAGGAGAAAGACATTAGGGTTCATGAGGAAAACCTACAAGAAGAGAAGACGAGTGTCCTATATTGTTTTGCATTCATACCACTGTGATTGATGTACATCGACCACCTCCCAAAAATATCTATGTACATGTCCTTTCCTAGTTGATTGGTATTTACAAGTTCTTGTTCCCTCTCCCATTACATAAGAACACCATTCAACAATGGATTTGTCATCCCGAATGAGGGAAGTAGTTGTGAACTTCATTTCTTGTTTGTGTAACACTCTTTTGATGCATGTGCTTTCTCCATCATGCTCCACTTTCGCATGCCCAGATTTGCAATAGTTCCAAATATGTGGTACCTAGAGTTTTTTGTACAACATACACAATCATTGAAATACACGAGCATTTTTTAATTGTCCCACTCAACCATCTAACTAAATCCAATGTTGATCCATCTTTATGTTCTTTTCCTTAAGGTAACTATAAAAACACTAAAGTTCAATATAAATTTGTTTCTATGTTAATATTCGACCCATTCTTGTATGTGATATGGACCATTATGTTGACCTTCTCTGAGTGATAATATTAGCTTTGAATCTCATTTTTCGATTGAAGGGTGTATTTCTCAGCAAAATCAACCATTGATAAGACAATACCAACGAGAAATGTATCTTTGCATATTCTAAAACTCTCGTCTTTCCATTGATACATGTGGACATGCTAAAGATATTGTCACGTCTTTTCGACGAAGTCCTTGATGAATTCACATACTCATACTTTGGAAATCCCCAATTGTAACTTTTTTCTTTCTTTCCCTCCATAAATATTATATTTGACATATTTAAAGCTTCGCAAGGAAACCTCCTTCCTCCCCAATTCATACTCATCTCTTACATGGACGCACTTTCTCAAGTTATTCCATTCTACCCCACCTGGAGCATGTCCCATCTAAGCAATATTTTTGATAAAATGTACAATTCATTGGCCTTGTACACAAGATGATGTGAACAAAGTCTCTAGATGATGACAATGGTAATATAACTAAAAATTCATGCCCAAGGGTGTTGTGCAGTACACGAAAAATACATGTGTGTGTGTGTGTGTCATAATAATAACCATACTCAATGTGATATATACAACAACATGTGTTACGAATTGTGTTTATTCGAACATACCAAGGCTTGCATTTAAGGAAATCTCTTTGGCCCAAGTTATTTGCACTAGGCATTGTCCTGAATATCTCATACAATTATGTTTTTGTAATGTCAAGAAAATGTTTAATATGGGGTTCACAATCCCTATATCTCCTTCTCAATTCTAGTACATCTTTTTGGTTGGAAGAAGGCCTAGTGTTCTCATGACATAAAGACCATACTAGTCCCTTAACTGCTCCATTAACTTCATGTCAGAACAAGGTAGCCTACCAATGAAGGCCCAAAAATATGTTGGACCACCTGTGTCGAGGCTATATAATATATTATAATAGTTTCTAATGGTTTTGATATTGAATTTCATGAGATGAGAGGTTTTTTGGAGAAAACAATATTTTCTTGTGATCTTGCTAATAATTTATTATGACAAGACACATCAGGCTGCATTATGATCTTTAGAATGAGATTTCTTACCAATTTTTTGAAAATCATATACAAGGTTTCTAACAATGTGATGCCTTGTTTCTAAACTTTTGACTTTTTAATGCTTAAAATTATCCTAACAATAGTCAAACTTCTAGATTTTAACAAATCCAAAAATAATTAACATTTAGCAGCATCAGATTTTGGTTCAAAATATTCTTTAATGATTTTATAACAATGATAATGAATAGTTCGGTTAGGTAAGTTACTTTCAAGTGATTATGTACCACTTCCATCCACCTGAGTGTTTTTAGGAGTTCTTCGTCACACATTGCTCAATATAGGTAGGGACGATGAAACCGTATTTTGGAACTCTTAACCTCCTTGCTATGGAGTTAACAATGTTACATTTCTTTCCCCTTCAATCACTTGTGGATCAATTCTGAAAGGAGAGTGGGAATTCCCATGAATAGTTTCTTGAACATCTGACTGTTCAGCAAGATATTGCACCATGAGAAATTCTTCACCATAAGGTTGTGCACCAATTACCTCTCTAATTTATTTCATTGTATAATTCTCTTCAAGCAAATCCTCCATCATTTGGTCGCACACAATTTTTTTATTGATGAGATAGTGATTGGAGGTACAATAGAATTCTGAAATGGACTGGTCTCTACTGAAATCCTACAATTTTCTTGTGGTGATGGAGGAGAAACAACATCGGCATCTATTCTGCTAGAAATTGGATTTTCCTCTTCTGAAATCTTGTGTTTTGACATACATAACCTTGCATTTTCTCTTTCTTAATTTACCTTTTCAATGGGTTTTTCTTTCCTTAAGGACTTTCTAACTTGATTATGTAGGTTCCCCATGTTTAAAGGGAAAACATTTCTTGCAAACATGCCACAACAAATTTGTCTTGGTATTACACAAGAAGACACAACTAACAATTTTAATTCCAATTGGACAAATTTGTCTTGGTATGTAATGTCCCAACTAATTGTTTTGGGTTTTCTTTCTTAGTTTCCTCTCATAGAAATTTGTTCAAACAATTCATATATCAACAATTTGAACAATAGTAACATGATAATGAACACTAACTATACTATACTATGATATCAACGAGAAAAAACATCACCAATATTATCCACCTTATTACTAACTCATAGGGAATGAATTCATAGTGGTAAGGTTTACAAACTGAAATAAAATTTATAGATATGACCTCATGACAACATTGTTAGAGGTATGATATATAGAGAAATAATGACTATTGTAGGTTACTTTTGATGTTGAATCACCCCCTTTAAGTTGTCTCTGAGATTGACCTGGCCTCTACAGGCCCACAAGAATATCCACCAAGAAATGTGCCCTTTAATAGTAGATAACTCGACCCCCACTAACATGTATGCTTTGTTTCCAAAATAACTAGACTCATATAGAAAGAAATGAATTTTTCTTAAAGAATGACACCCTGACATACACAAAAATGGTCAAGCCAAGAATGAACTCCACCCAAAATGAAAATATTAGCCTGTAGACAATGGGTATTTCACCCAACAAGGGTATTTGACCCACAATGGAAGGGGAAAATACTAGAAATCAACCTCTTAACCCAAGGAGTGCACCCATAAAGGAATAATTATTTGCTTCAACACTGAAAATGCCCCTCAACAAGACAAATCAAGCCTCATGTCATGAAATCACTCTCAATAGTGGATAAGTCGATGCTTCCTCCAATAAAAAAGTATGTCCACAACCAAAAGGAAGCTATGAGAGTAAATCTTCCCTCCTCAATCCAATTCTACTTTTATAAATGAGAAACCCAACTGCCAAACTACTCAACCATACACAAAACAAATCGTCCACCAAAAGATAAACTCTGCTAGCAATGATGCACAATGAAGAAACCTAGATGATCTATTCCATTCGAAAATCTAGGGTGGGTGTTTTCACCACCAAAAAAAATCTCAAACTCTCTATGGTTTTTCTTCCCAAGAGCCAAAGCCACAATATCTCTCTTAATTCAATTTTAGAAAATAACAATATGTATAATGAGAGAAAGTGCCCTCATTTTTCTTTTATCTCCTTGTTGACTGTTTTTCAAACCCTTTTACCCTTTTAATAAATGAAAGTGACTTTTATAAACTTTATGTCACTTAAACACCCCTTTTTATGACTATTTTAAATTCAAAAAAGTGATTAATTGGTTTTTAAGACATTCTCAGATGTCAAAGTCCCTTTCTCATCATCCCAAGCTTTAGATATTTTCATCTTGGTTCCAATGAGATATTACACGAAGGTATCCCATCAGATAATATGATATAAATAATATCTTCAGTGTATTTAATTAAAGTATGCTCATTAATAACCCAAAATTACGGAAATCCTCAGAATGCCACGGACCCAAGAGATAACTGTGCAAAAATGATCATGATGATGAAAGATAATGAATGGACTAGCTTGGGCCCCATATAACTCCTCCAAACTGCACGAGCTCACAATTATCCTCATTTTACTCTTCTAGTATGGCTGACAAAAAATCATAAGATCACCTCTGACTGCGAGGTAGGGTAATCCAAAAATGGGGAAATTACATGGTATTACACAAGAAGATACAACTAAAAATTCCAATTGGAAAAAAATTTCTTGGTATTACACAAGAAGACACAACTAACAATTCCAATTCTAATTGGACAATTTTTCCTTGGTATACACAAGAAGACACAACTAACAATTCCAATTGGAAAAATTTTTCTTGGTATTACACAAGAAGACACACCTAACAATTCCAATTCCAATTGAACAAATTTGTCTTGGTATTACACAAGAAGACACAACTAACAATTCCAATTCCAATTGGACAAATTTTTCTTCCAATTCTTCCCACAATTGTCTTTCAATAGCACAAAAGTTTCTATGAATTAAACAAAAAGACAAAAAAGAACAAAAACTTGTATGTTCTTCCTATTTTTGCATTCATATGTTGGGTTTTTTGATTAAATAGATAGATGAATTTGAGGAGTGTTCTTGGCACATAAAATTGCGTAGAAGGAATGTGTGCATGTTCCTAGAATATGCGAGAAATAAATTTCACACGCGTTCTTGGAATGTGTGTGTGTTCCTACTAAGCAAGGATGAGCACCAAACACACTCAACCTAAAGGATTTCAATTAACAATAGCATGGGTGCACTCTTTATGCAATGTATATATCATTTATTATATACCAAACAACTTTATGAATAAATATGTATAGGGGATTGGGGATAACTATAACCTAAGGGATTAAGAGTGAATTTTTTTTGAAGCGTAGAGAAATGGTTAGAGCACCAAGATGGAGGTGCAAGGGTTGTGGGGCTTTCAACAAGAGGTATAGACATAGTGCACTTACGGATTGAGTGTGGAGGGGGTTAAGGGTCTAGAATAGGTTATGCCCAGTCTCAGACGGATCTAGGGGGTTCTAGGCCATGGTCTAGGTCAAGCTCTAGGTCATGGTCTAGGTCAAGATATAGTTCATGGTCTAGGTCCAAGTCATGGTCTAGGTCATGGTCATGGTATAGATCATGGTCTACCTCTATCTCTAGGTATATGTCATGGTCTAGGTCATGGTCTAGCTCTATCTCTAGGTCTGTTTCATATTCTAGGTCATGTTCATCGTATAGTTCTACGTTTATGTTCTAGGTCATGGTATATGGTCTAGGTCTAGGTATTTCTATGTTTAGGTCATGTTATGTCTAGGTCTAGGTATAGGTCTTGAAATGTATAGCTCAAGTCCATTTCTTTCCTTATGATGTACCAAAATTGTTAAATTGTGTGAGAGTATGAGCAGGAGAGAGAGGAGTACATAGAGAGAGTGTGTATGAGAGTGTGAGAGGTAGAGAGGGGAAGACATATGGGGGTGGAGAGAGAGGAAGACAAATAGTGTGAGAGGGGGAGAGAGGAATATAGAGAGAGTGTGTGAGATTGGGGGAGAGGGATATAGAGAAGGGGGGGCATAGTGGGTGATAGAGAGGGAGGCGGATACAAAGTGAGGGGGAGATAGGGGTATATGCAAGAGAGAGAGGAAGAGAGGAGAGATATTGGGAGGGAGGGGAAGAGAGAGAGGGGGGAATGGGGGTGGAGAGAGATATAGAGGGAGGAGGAGGGGGTAGAGAGAGAGTGTGTGAGAGTGTGAGAGGGGGAGAGAGGAAGACAAAGGGAGTGTGTGAGAGTGTGAGAGAGGAAGATAAAGAGAGTGTGTGAGAGTGTGAGAGAGGGAGAGCGGAAGATAGAGAGGGTTTGTGAGAGTGAGGGAGAGAGATACAAGATGGGGGGTAGAGAGAGAGAGGTAAAGAGAGGGATAGATAATAGTGGGCGATAGAGAGA
>SNQJ01S0017776.1:254522-272300 GCA_010110895.2 Picea sitchensis | reverse complement strand
GTAGAGAGAGAGAGAGGTGGGAGAGAGCTAGAATAGAGAGGGGGGTATAAGGGGAGGGAGGGACAAGGGAAAGAAGGAGGGGGATATAGATAGAGAAAGAGAGAGGGAGGGAAGGAGAGAGAGAGAGGGGGGGGGAAGGAGGGGGAGAGAGAGAGAGAAAGAGAAAGATGGATGAGGGAGAGAAATAGATGGCTCAAGGAGAGAGAGGGTGGAAGAGAGTCAAAGAGGGTGTAGATAGAGAGGGAGTAGGGGTGACAGTGTGAGGCTTGGAAAGGAAAGGTCTAGGTATAGGTCGGGGTATAAGAATAGGTATAGGTATAGGTATATGTATAGGTATTTCCATGCCTTTCCATGTATAGGAATTTCCATGTATATGTCAAGTCCATGTCTTTCCTTACCATGTATTTCCTTGCAATGTACCAAACTTTCTAGTGTGTGAGAGTGTGAGAGGGAGAGACAAAAAGACAAACAGGGGATGTAGAGAGAGAGAGTGTGAGAGTGTGGGAGGGAGAGATAGGAAGGAATAGAGGGGGGATAGAAATATAGTGTGGGAGAGTGTGGTAGGGAGAGAAAGGAAGGAATAAAATGGTTGTAGAGAGAGAGAGAGTGTGTGAGAGTGTGAGAGGGAGAGATAGGAATACATAGAGGGGGGTAGAGAAAGAGGTAAATGTAGGAGAGAGGGGTATATGTAGGAGAGAGTGTTGGCGACGAAATTCACTCCTGGATTGCAGCAGGAGCAGAGCCCGACGCCCATCAGTTTTTATGTCACGATAGTTTTAATGGGTGATCAAATGGGTAGAGACTCGGGGAGATATTACTCTAACTCATGGACTGGGTCTGGTATGTAAGTAATAAAGGAGGTCTTGATCTAACGGCTGAGGCTGCTTCGCGATACTGCTGGTCCGATTTTGGCCACTTTCGGCACTCCAGGGTTCGGGGTTTCGAGATGTGAGATGATGAGGGACTTTCACCCTTCGAACTCCCGAATGCTGATATGCCGACTAGATCTTGTACTATGTGTCACGGGATCAGACGACCCAGATTCAGTCTCAGCATAAAGCCACTTTCTTTGACGTTATACATTGGTCAACTTGCTAGCCCCAATATTCTGATGACCATTGATCTGCTCTTATGGATGGATCCGAGCTGCCGACATCATAATTCCACCCGCCCGCTTGATTGGAAGCCTCAAAACGATATTTTTTTCCATGTTGCGCTTGGGCACTTCTCGTGCGACCTGCAGACCCGAATACTTTTGCACCTAGAACAATAAATGTCGTTAACATTAGGCTCCATGGGGGATAGTGTCATCCCTGCGATGCCCTAAGGACTCATTCTGCAGTTTCAATGCCTTTCTGTTGGGCTATGGAGTCATTTATTAAGCCGAAAATAGAAAACAATATTTACAAAACAAAAGAAGTCGCCTATGGCTTTACAATTTTTTTTTTTTTAAGAAATGCCCATTTACCGGGCCATCAAAAACTTCTTCGCCTTCCAAATCCTGCAACCTGTAGGTGTTGTTGGAAAACACCTTAGAGATCTTGAGAGGCCCAAACCAGAGGGCATCAAACTTACTATGTTTTCCCCTATCCTACCTGGGTGCGTCCCATTTGAGCACCAGATCGCCCAACTCAAAATCTTTCTTTTTTCTCTTCTTGTCAAAGGTTTTCTTGATATTATGCTGATGATGGTAGGCCCTGTCCATGACCTATTCCCTGATCTGCTGAACTTCCACCATCTGATGAATCCTTCTGATCATGTGGTCAGGTTCCCCTTCAAGGTCCTGGAGGAATTTCACCGCGGAGAAAGCGATCTGAGTAGGAAAAACAACTTTTGTTCCATAAACAAGTTGGAAAGGTTAGATGCCCAGAGACTTCTTTGTTGTCACTCAGTTGGCCCATAGGGAAAATTTGAGCTTTCAATCCCAGGACCTTTTATTGTCTTCCAATAATTTTTTAATGAGCTTGATCAGACTTTTATTGGAAGGCTCTGCCAGTCCATGTCCTTGAGGATAATATGGAGTAGAGTGGATCAACGAAATCTCAAATTGTTCACAGAACTTAACCAAAGGCTCAGACCTGAAAGAGGCAGCATTGTCGGTGACGATTTTGCTGGGACAACCAAATCTGGCTATGATATCCTCTAGGAAGCTGATGATTACTTTGTGACAAGTACTCCTGGTAGGGGTAGCTTCTATCCACTTGGTGAAATAGTCAGTCCCAGTCAGGATCCATCTGTGTTGACCACTTGAGGGAGGATGAATTTCTCCGATGAAGTCCAACCCCCACTGCTGAAAAGGTGCTGAAGCTACTATAGGCTTCAATGGCAGTGGTTTGAGCTGCTTCTTTCCTGAGAAATTTTGGCATTTGATGCAAGCTATGATTTCTCTACAGACATCGGCGAATAAGGTAGGCCAATAATATCCAGCCCTGAGGATCTTATGAGTCGTGGTCTTCCAGAAATGATGCCCCTCGCAAAGGCCGTTATGGAAATCAATTATAACCTTCTGGGCTTATTGTGGGTCCAGGAATATTAAGAACATCCCTAGAGGGTATTTCCAGTACAAGGCTTGGTCAATGAGGCAATATATAACCGCCTTGAGCTTTAAATCTCTCGCCTTGATTTTTCCCATCCCATCATAAGGCTTCAATTCTCATAAAAAATACAAGATATCCTTGTACCAGGTGCATGCTGCTAGTGGTGAGGCATCCTGAGAATTCTTATTGGTCGACTCAGATTGTGGATTTTCTAAATGGGCGTTGATGAAGCCTATCCCCAAGGCTTTGCAATTGGATTCAGTCAGTAGCTTGGCTAAACCCTGCCCCTTTATCAACTTAGTGGGCTTAATCTCCAGATCAAACTCTAGGATCTTGGAAATCCACTTACCTCTTCTCCCATCTATGTCAGGTTGTACAAGGATGTCCTTCATAGAGGCCAAAGGAACGTATGCGGTCACCTTTGAGTGCAAGATGTAGAATCTAAAAGATTTGAGAGATTTTACTAAGGCATAGGCCTGTTTTTCCATGATTTCATACCTGACCTCTGCATCTCTTAATGCCTTGCTGAAAAAGGCAATGGGTTGTTCTCTCCCTTCCTCATTTTTCTACAACAAGACCGCTGCTACTATATCAAAAGAAGCAAAAGAGAAAATCAGGAATCCTTTGGAATAGTCAGAACTGATCAGAACATGTGCCTCAGTCAATGCCCTTTTTATTTGGGTAAAAGATTCCCTGGGCTCAGTGGTCCATTTCACTTCATTTCCCTTCCAGAGGATGACTGTGATATGTTTCACCAACTCAGCAAAATTTGAGACGAATCTCCTCAAGAAATTAATCTTCGCAAAAAAGGCCTGAACTTCCTTCTTGGATCTAGGAAGTGGCAGGGTTTGAATTGCCTCTACCCTACTAGGATCGATCCTCACTCCTTCTTCTGATACTATATGGCCTAATAACTTCCCCTCCTTCATAGAAAACAAATATTTTATGGGATTTAAGGATAGGCCAAACCTCTGACACTTCAAAAAAACTTTCCTCAGATGACCGCAGTTCTCCCTGTCAGACCTGGAGAAGACTGTTATGTCATCCAGGTAGATCACCACAAACTTATCTTTCTCCCCGATGAAGGCTATGTCCATGGCTCATTGAAATGTTGCCCCTGCATTCATCAATCCAAAAGGCATTTTGGCATACATGAATGTGCCCCAAGGAGTGGTGAAGGTCGTTTTTTCTCTGTCCTCAGGTATGATGGATATCTGATTATAGCCAAAAAAGCCATCAATCATGGATATCCTAGATGCACCGGTTACCCTCTGTAGTATTTGTTCCATATTGGGAAGGGGGTAATTGTCTTTCCTTGAGCTCCTGTTCAGGTTCCTGAAATCAACACAGAGTCTGATTTCTCAATTGTTCTTCCTTACTTGGACCAAATTGGCCACCCATTTGGAATATCTCAAGGGGACGATAATTTGGGCATCTACCAATTTCTTCACTTCCTTCTCCATGACAGGTAGCAACATGGGATTTATCTGTCTCAGCTTCTGCCTGAATGGATTAACCTCTTCTTTCAGTGGGATCTTGTGCTCAATGACAGATGTGTCATAAGTCTTGAGGTCTTCATAGGCCCATGCGAACACATCAGTGAATTCCTTCAATAACTCAGTATATTCTGCCCTCTGTTTACTGGTCAAGCTGCTTGATAATTTGATAAACTTAGGTTCCTCTTGTGTGCCGATGTTGCATTCGGCTGTATAAACATCTTTATTTGAAACACCACCCTTAACTGCCACATCATTCTTGTCGAAAAACCTTTCTAGAGGGACTAGTCCCCTTGGAATGTGATTATCAGGCAACTGAATAATCTGGTGATTAACGATTTTATTCAAGAATACCTCAGAGGGAGGGTCACCTTCGGGATCAGGATTTTGATCAATGTGCAATGACGAAAACTCATCGAGGGTCTGAAGATTTTTTTTTATTTCAAGATCATCCTCGAATACCTCTGAATGCTTTACATTGTCTGGGATGGATGGTCTGTATCTTATTTCAACCTCACCATGGATCTTTGGCGGCAGAGGAATCCTGAACAGACTAGCCGACACTGCTAAGGAGTCGGCCGAGGTATTTTCTTCCCTTGGGATAAAAGAAATGTTGAAAGCTGAGAAGAAATTATCAATCAGGTCCCATACCTCATTTCTGTAACTCCTGAGCTGAGGATGCTTGGCCCGATAAACATTCTTGACCTGTTGGATTATCAATTATGCATCTTCGAACACTGACACCTTTTTAATTCCCATTTCCTTTGCAGCCCTCATACCCAGGACAAGAGCTTCATATTCTTCCACATTGTTGTTAGTTTCAAATTCCAGCTTGTATGACAGGGATATGGTCTCTTGGCAGGGCGATATGAAAATCACTCCAGCGCCTGCGCCTATACTGGAGGAAGCTCCGTCAAAGAACATCTTCCAAACACAGGTGGTTGGAGGAGGTATATGCTGATCAAGAATGAGTTACTTTCTGATCTGTAAAGGGGCCTCAGGAACTCCAGTGATCTGTAACAAACTAAACCCTAGATCAGTGTCAAGTGTAAAGATGGGGTGATTGGTGGGGTTTGATTCATCACTGAAAATATAGGCTAGCTGGGCTTCTCTGTATAACCTCCTGTGTTCCCCTCCAAATACTGGAATGGTGACATATGTGAGATCCATCTGTAACGTTCCTCCAAGTCTTTTGATTCAAGACCTTGACAAAAACATGTTGAACTTGGGGGGAACGTCAGCTACCACAATATCCATGACCACACTCTTCATGGGCAGCTGAAACAAAGAAACCACCAGGTCTTTGATGACTCCTAGACACTACACTCTCCTTGAATCGAAAGAATACAAATCATGATAAGATTTTGTCACCTCTAGTCCCAACCCTTCCATTACTATTTTGGGCATAAGGTTATGGGAAGCCCCTAAGTCCATGAGGCAGTTATGCAACACTTTATCATGTATGTTCAGGTATGTGTAGAAGGGAGGGGATGAATCATCTCTATCTTCTACCATGGGCCCTAGGACAACTGCTGGATTTTCATATTGGAGGTTCATTGAGTCAAAGGGAGGCTGGGAGGACTCGGATTGTAGCAGCTTGGAGAGGGACCTTTTGAAATCTTCATTTTTAATGAGCTCAGATAGGGGGACAAGAATTATAATCTTCTGAATCTCATGCTCAAAATTGAAGGAGGGGATAGGCTTAGGAGCTTCCCTTACCTTAGCGACAGGCTCCTTGGCTGCTGGTGAAGCACTCTTAGTTTTCTTTTCTTTAGTAGTGGCTGCTGCAGATTTAGTAGGCCTTTCTGCTATGAGGGGCTGGTATTGGCTGTCAAAATCTCCTTCTTTATTTCTTGACCTGAGATTATATATGTTGGAGGTGTGACCGGCCTTTTCTCCCTTTCCTAACTCATGGATTTGGATGTTCATCGGGGATTTTTCATATGAGGACTGAGTCAAATAGGGAAAAGGAGGAGATTCTTCAACACAATGAATTTCAGGGTCGAACTCGTCTATCCCTTCCCCTCCCTCATGAGTAACCAGGTTATTTTGGAGAGGGGTTTGAATCCTTTGATCTTCTCTATCTTTTTCTCTTTGTTCCCCTAGGAAGGCCTATGGTCCATTGTTATTAGGTCTTCTGAAACCTCTGCCATCAGCATTCTGGGGGTTTCTGTACATGGGCTTCCCTTCTAACTCCCACCTTTCCATTCTAGCATAAAGTGACTTGAGTACCCTAGCTATCTCATCTGTCTGAAGGGGCAAGGGGGGGGAACTGGATGAGGAAGCTTCAGGCCTCTGCCTAGGCATGTTTCTACCAACAGCGTTCCTGAGTCGGTCAACGACCAATATATTAGATTCTACCTCCACAGTTGCATCCTGCATATGGGCCAGAGTAGTGGCTCTTCTTTCTCTCAACAGGAGGTAGAAATCAGGATCGAAGGTGCTAGCATAAGTGATATTTACATAGGCTTCGGAGGGATTTATCTCAGCAGGGATTTTGTTGTACATTTTATTAAATCTCTTGGAGAAGTCGGAGACAGACTCTCCTTTTCTCTTCAAAGACCCAAACTCTATCATGTAATACATGAAGTATTTTTTATCTCCCCACTGTCTTAAAAAGGCATTATCTAAAGCTTCGATCCCATCAATAGATCCAACAGGTAGGGCCTTAAACCATTTTCTTGCCTCGCCCTGGAGACTATGGACAAAAATCCTCATCCATACGTCTGCATGCATGATGTTATTATCATCTGTGAAACTGTAAAAGGATTCTAGGTGTTCTTCTGCAGTTATGTCCCCCTCACCTGTAAACTTGGGTAGATGTTTGAGGTAACCATCTGTTGGGAGGTCGTTGGGAGGCTGCGGTAGCATGAGGGGAGTGTACCTAGTGGCTATAATGGCCTCCATTCTGGTCATAGGGGGATTTTATCTTTCCATAGGGCTATTATGTGGAAAAGAACTGGGAGGAGAAGGAGCTCGAAAAGGGAATACTAGGGATGAGATTCTAAGGGGAGTGGGAAACAATAGGGGATTTAGGGAGAAGGCTAGTGAGCTTAAGTCAGCTAATGTTTCCCCTCGTGCAGAAGCGACAACAGTGACAAGAGGAGGAGCGGTAAAGCCAGGAGTGGGGAAATCTTCTATGGTCTTGGGTTTGCACCAAGGTACAGCTTCAGGAGAAATGGGAGTGACAAGGATTTATCCCTCTAATCCCATACCAAGGCGGGAAACCTCAACATGAACACTCCCGAAATTTAGGAAATGGGAAACTTCAGAAAGAGGTCTGCTAGGAAACTGAGGAGGAGAAAATGGGGTTCTTATAGAAGGAGATGGCGGATTAACTGGTTCGGTGGCAGAAGCTTCTCCTTCAGAGGCCTTTCCTTTCCTGAGAACCACCTCCGGATCAGTCTCTGGTGTAGCTAGAGGCAGTTGTGGATGGGACTGCATGTGTCTGCCTCTGAAAGCCACAATTGACACGGCAGGTTCGCCACAGTGGAGTCGTCACAATGGAGTCTCCAGGTGCACAGTAGCAATCTTCAAGGGCTCTGATGCCTGATGAAACTTCAGAATCAAAAGCTCAATGTCATTCAATACCAGGGAAGATTTTCAACTTCGTCCCCAACAACGATGCCAGAAATGTTGGCGAGGGAAGTCACTCCTGGATTGCAGCAGGAGTAGAGCCCGACGCCCATTAGTTTTCATGTCACGATAGTTTTAATGGGTGATCAAATGGGTAGAGACTCGGGGAGATATCACTCTAACTCATGGAATGGGTCTAGTATGTAAGTAACAAAGGAGGTCTCGATCTAACTTCAGTCAGTGGGTTGATTGAAAGATGAACAATTGGAAGACTTGATAAGAAGAGTGAACAAACTACCTCAGGCAACAGGCCTTTCAGTAATTTGTAGAAGAAAAAATCTGAATGTGAGATCCTCTAGTTCAGAGCTTCGAAAAACTGAAAGGGGGGACTTGAATGGAATCTCCAATTCCAAGTCGTTCAGCGTTAGGAAAATCACAAGGACCAATTAGAGACAATGCGACTTTTATAGTGATCGAATTCTACATCATCCTGTAATATCTACAACTCGACTGGATTCTCCAATTCCAAGCTTGTCTAACACGGTGTAAACAAAGACGTGAGAGAAACTGACATTCATAAGACAAGAAATCTCAAGAGTCCATGCATAACCAGAATAACAATGCTTCATTAAAGATTTACAATTGGGAGCCTTGCTCAACCATCGATAGCTTACAAAAATACAAAGACTGAGTTTATATATTCAGAGAAAATCGCCTAACATCGGCGTGCTTAGTTATCCAGGCTTGGTGTCCCTTCAGTCGAATTCGGATGGGTATTCTTTGTCAAACGCCACCTTAACTGCGCATGGCTCCTGCAAGGGGAGTAGCTGAGCCATTAAGTGCCGAGCTAGCGTGCATAGACTTCTTCTAGCTGGTCGAGGACTCAACATGGATTCTTTAGAAAAATGGGTACACAGGACCCTCTTGAGCAGACCGCTTGCCAGATTATCCATACTTTTCACTTAATGCCTGAGGAGAGGTTTCACCCACCCTTTCCTATCTTCATTTAATCCAGGAAAAAACTAGGATCGAGGTCAGATCAGATGGTGCATGGAGATCATGATGATCCTTTTGGAAACTTGACTCGATGCCTTTCGGCCCTTTTGCACGGCTTATTTCTTTCCCAAGTGACCACGAGCTGTGACCCTATGTCTAATCCCAAAATTCTTTCGACGTTCGCAGCTGGAAGGAGTTAATCCTTTCTTATTCACATCTGCGATGAGCGAAACACCAAGATGGCCTAATTGGGCGCCACGCGTCCTTCTCAGATCTGACGACCTTGAACTTACTCGGTGATGTTGTGGGCCTAGAACCTGGACATTCCTGACACCTCACGCATCGGGAATATGACTGGGCTATTCCTTGCATTTCAAAGTCGCGATGGGCGAAAAGGCGAGGAGCCTAATTGCGCGCCAAGTGTCTCTTCTGGATGAACGGTTGAGGCTGCTTCGCGATACTACGGGTCTGACTCTGGGCACTTTCGACACTCCGGGGTTTGGGGTTTCAAGATGTGAGATGATGAGGGACTTTCACCCTTCGAACTCTCGAATGTCGATATGCCGACTAGATCTCGTACTATGTGTCACGGGATCGGACGACCCAGATTCAGTCTCAGCATAAAGCCGCTTTATTTGACGTTATACATCGGTTAACTTGCTAGCCCTGATATTTCGATGATCGTTGATCTGCTCTTATGGATGGATCTGAGCTTCCGACATCGTAATTCCACCCGCTCGCTTTATTGGAAGCCTCAAAACGAGATTTTTTTCCATGTTGTGCTCAGGCACTTCTCGTGCGACTTGCAGACCCGAATACTTTTGTGCCTAGAATAAGAAATGTCGCTAACATTAGGCTCCATGGGGGATAGAGTCATCCCTGCGATGCTCTAAGGAATCATTTTGCAGTTTCAGTTCCTTTCTATTGGGCTATGGAGTCATTTATTAAGCCGAAAACATAAAACAATATTTACAAAACAAAAGAAGCCGCCTACGGCTTTACAAAAAACATTTTTTTAAGAAATGCCCATTTAATGGGCCATCAAAAACTTCTTCGCCTTCCAAATCCTGCAACCTATAGGTGTTGTTTGAAAACACATCAAAGATCTTGAGAGGCCCAAACCAGAGGGCATCAAACTTACTATGTTTGCCCCTATCCTGCCTGGGTGCGTCCCATTTGAGCACCAGATCGCCCAACTCAAAATATTTCTTTTTTCTCTTCCTGTCAAAGGTTTGCTTGATCTTATGCTGATGATGGTAGGCCTTGTCCATGACCTGTTCCCTGATCTATTGGACTTCCACCATCTGATGAATCCTTCTGATCATGTGGTTAGGTTCCCCTTCAAGGTCCTAGAGGAATTTCACCATGGATAAAGTGGGTTGAGTAGGGAAAACAACTTATGTTCCATAAACAAGTTGGAAAGGTGAGATGCCCAGAGACTTATTTGTTGTCACTCGGTCGGTCCATAGGGAAAATTTGAGCTTTGAATCCTAGGCCCTTTTATTGTCTTCCAATAATTTTTTAATGAGCTTGATCAAACTTTTATTGGAAGACTCTGCCAGTCCATTTCCTTGAGGATAATATGGAGTAGAGTGGATCAGCGAAATCTCAAATTGTTCACAGAACTTAACCAAAGGCTCAAACCTGAAAGAGGCAGCATTGTCGGTGACGATTTTGCTGGGAAAACAAAATCTGGCTATGATATCCTCTAGGAAGTTGATGATTACTTTGTGAGAAGTACTCCTAGTAGGGGTAGCTTCTATCCACTTGGTGAAATAGTCGGTCGCAGTCAGGATCCATCTGTGTTGACCACTTGAGGGAGGATGAATTTATCCAATGAAGTCCAACCCCAACTGCTGAAAAGGTTCTGAAGCTACTATAGGCTTCAATGGCAGTGATTTGAGCTGTTGCTTTCCTGAGAAAATTTGGCATTTGATGCAAGCTATGATTTCTCTGCAGACATTGGCGAATAAGGTAGGCCAGTAATATCCAGCCCTGAGGATCTTATGAGCCGTGGTCTTCCAGAAATGATGCCCCACACAAAGGCTATTATGGAAATCAATTATAACCTTCTGGGCTTCTTGCGGGTCTAGGCATCTTAAGAACATCCCTAGAGGGTCTTTCCAGTACAAGGCTTGGTCAATGAGGAAATACCTGACCGCCTTGAGCTTTAAATATCTTGCCTTGCTTTTTCCCATCCCATCATGAGGCTTCAATTCTCATAAAAAATACAAGATATCCTTGTACCAGGTGCATGTTCCTAGTGGTGAGGCATCCTGAGAATTCTTATTGGTCAACTCAGCTTGCGGATTTTCTAAATGGGTGTTGATGAAGCTAATCCCCAAGGCTTTGCAATTGGATTCAACCAGCAGCTTGGCTAAAGCCTGCCCCTTTATCAACTTAGTGGGCTTAATCTCCAGATCAAACTCTAGGATCTTGGCAATCCACTTACCTCTTCTCCCATCTATGTCAGGTTGTACAAGGATGTCCTTCACAGAGGTTGAAGGAACGTATGCGGTCACCTTTGAGTGCAAGACGTAGACTCTAAAAGATTTGAGAGATTTTACTAAGGCATAGGCCTGTTTTTCCATGATTTCATACCTGACCTCTACATCTCTTAATGCCTTGTTGAAAAAGGAAATGGGTTGTTCTCTCCCTTCCTCATTTTTCTGCAACAAGACCGCCACTACTATATCAAAAGAAGAGAAAGAGAAAATCAAGAATCCTTTGGAATAGTCAGGACTGATCAACACAGGTGCCTCAGTCAATGCCCTTTTTATTTGGGTAAAATATTCCCTGGGATCAGCGGTCCATTTCACTTCATTTCCCTTCCTGAGCATGACTGTGATATGTTTCACCAACTCAGCAAAATTTGAGACGAATCTCCTCAAGAAATTAATCTTCCCCAAAAAGGCTTGAACTTCCTTCTTGGATCTAGGAAGTGACAAGGTTTGAATTTCCTCTACCCTGCTAGGATCGATCCTCACTCCTTCTTCTGATACTATATGGCCTAATAACTTCCCCTCCTTCATAGAAAACACATATTTTCTGGGATTTAAGGATAGGCCAAACCTCCGACACTTATAAAAAAAAATTCTTAGATGACCGCACTGCTCCCTGTCAGACCTGGAGAAGACTGTTATGTCATCCACGTAGATCACCACAAAATTATCTTTCTCCCCGATGAAGGCTATGTCCATGGCTCACTGAAATGTTTCCCCTGCATTCATCAATCCAAAAGGCATTTTGGCATACATGAATGTGCCCCAAGGAGTGGTGAAGGCCGTTTTTTCTCTGTCCTCAGGTATGATTGATATCTGATTATAGCCAGAAAAGCCATCAATCATGGATATCCTAGATGCACCGGTTACCCTCTATAGTATTTGTTCCATATTCGGCAGGGAGTAATTGTCTTTCCTTGAGCTCCTGTTCAGGTTCCTGAAATCAACACAGAGTCTGATTTATCCACTTTTCTTCCTTACTGGGACCAAATTGGCGACCCAGTTGGAATATCTCAAGGGGACGATAATTTGGGCATATAGCAATTTCTTCACTTCCTTCTCCATGACAGGTAGCAACATGGGATTTATCTGTCTCAGCTTCTGCTTGAATGACTTAGCCTCTTCTTTCAGTGGGATCTTGTGCTCAATGACAGATGTGTCATAAGTCTTGAGGTCTTCATAGGCCCATGCGAACACATCAACGAATTCCTTCAATAACTCATTATATTCTGCCCCCTGTTTACTGGTCAAGCTGCTTGATAATTTGATAAACTTAGGTTCCTCCTGTGTGCAAATGTTGCATTTGGATGTATCGACATGTTTATTTGAAGCACCACCCTTAACTACCACATCATTCTTGTCGAACAACCTTTCTAGAGGGACTAGTCCCCTTGGAATGTGATTATCAGGCAGCTGAATAATCTGGTGATTAACGATTTTATTCAAGAATACCTCAGAGGGAGGGTCACCTTCGGGATCAGGATGTTGATTAATGTGCAATGCTGAAAACTCATCGAGGGTCTGAAGAAAAATTTTGATTTCAAGATCTTCCTCGAATACCTCCCAATGCTTTACATTGTTTGGGATGGATGGTCTATATCTTATTTTGACCTCACCATGGATCTTTGGTGGCAGAGGAATCCTGAACATATTAGCCGAGACTGCTAAGGAGTCAGCCGAGGTATTTTCTTCCCTTGGGATAAAAGTAATGTTGAAAGCTGAGAAGAAATTATCAATCAAGTCCCATACCTCGTTTCTGTAACTCCTGAGCCGAGGATGCTTGGCCCGATAAACATTCCTGACCTGTTGGATTATCAATTTTGCATCTCCGAACATTGACACCTCTTTAATTCCCATTTCTTTTGCAACCCTCGTACCCAGAACAAGAGCTTCATATTCCGCCACATTGTTGTTAGTTTCAAATTCCAGCTTGTATGACAGGGATATGGTCTCATGGCAGGGCGATATGAAAATCACTCCAGTGTTTGCGCCTATACTGGAGTAAGCTCCGTCAAAGAACATCTTCCAAACACAGGTGGTTAGAGGAGGTATATGCTGATCAAGAATGGGTTGCTTTCTGATCTATAAAGGGGCCTCGGGATCTCCAGTGATCTGTAACAAACTAGACCCTAGATCAATGTCAAGTGCAAAGATGGGGTGATTGGTGGGGTTTGATTCATCACTGACAATATAGGCTAGCTGGGCTTCTCTGTATAACCTCCTGTGTTCCCCTCCAAAGACCATAATGGTGACGTATGTGAGATCCATCTGTAACATTCCTCCAAGTCTGTTGATCCAAGACCTTGACAACAACATGTCGAGCTTGGGGGGAACGCCAACTACCACGATATCCATTACCACACTCTTCATGGGCAGCTGAAACAAAGAAACCACAAGGTCTTTGATGACTCCTAGACATTGCAGTCTCCTTGAATCGAAAGAATACAAATCATGATAAGATTTTTTCACCTCTAGTCCCAACCCTTCCATTACTATTTTGGGCATAAGGTTATGGGAAGCCCCTGAGTCCATGAGGCAGTTATGAAACACTTTATCATGTATGTTCAGGGATGTGTAGAAGGGAGGGGATGAATCATCTCTATCTTCTACCATGGGCCCTAGGACAACTACTGGCTTTTAATCTTGGAGGTTCATTGAGTCAGAGGGATGCTGGGGGGACTCAGATTGTAGCAACTTGGAGAGGGACCTTTTGAAATATTCGTTTTTAACAAGCTCATATAGGGGGACATGAATTCTAATATTCTGAATCTCATGCTCAAAATTGAAGGAGGGGATAGGCTTAGGAGCTTCCCTTACCTCAGCGACAGGCTCCTTGGCTACTGGCGAAGCACTTTGAGTTTTCTTTTCTTTAGTAGTGCCTGCTGCAGATTTAGTAGGCCTTTCTGCTATGAGGGGCTAGTCTTGGCTTTCAAAATCTCCTTCTTTCTTTCTTGACCTGAGATTGTATTTGTTGGAGGTGTGACCGGCCTTTTCTCCCTTTCCTAACTCATGGATTTGGATGTTCATCATGGATTTTTCATATGCGGACTGAGTCAAATAGGGAAAAGGAGGAGCTTCTTCAACACAATGAATTTCGAGGTCGAACTCGTCTATCCCTTCCCCTTGCTCATGAGTAACCGGGTTATTTTGGAGAGGGGTTTGAATCCTTTGATCTTCTCTATCTTTTTTTCTTTGTTCCCTTGGGAAGGCCTGTGGTCCATTGTTATTAGGTCTTCTGAAACCTCTACCATCAACATTCTGGGGGTTTCTGTACATGGGCTTCCCTTCTAACTCCCACCTTTCCATTCTAGTAGAAAGTGACTTGAGTACCCTAGCTGTCTCATCTGTCTAAAGGAGCAAGGGGGGGGAACTAGATGAGGAAGCTTCAAGCCTCTGCCGAGGCATGTTTCTACCAACAACATTCCTGAGTCGGTCAATGGACAATATATTAGATTCTACCTCCACGGCTGCATCCTGCATATGGGCCAGAGTAGTGGCTCTTCTTTCTCTCAACAGGACGCAGAAATTAGGATCGAAGGCGCTAGCATAAGTGATCTTTGCAGAGGCTTCGGAGGGTTTTATCTCAGCAGGGATTTTGTTGTACATTTTATTAAATCTCTTGGAGAAGTCGGAGACAAACTCTCCTTCCTTTCTCTTCAAAGACCCAAACTCTGTCATGTAATACATGAAGTATTTTTTATCTACCCACTTTCTTAAAAAGGCATTATCTAAAGCTTTGATCCCATCAATAGATCTAGGAGACAGGGCCTTAAACCATTTTCTTGCCTCGCCCTAGAGACTATGGACAAAAATCCTCATCCATACGTCTGCATGCATGATGTTATTATCATATGTGAAACTGTAAAAGGCTTCTAGGTGTTCTTCTGCAGTTATGTCCCCCTCACCTGTAAACTTATGTAGCTGTTTGAGGTAACCATCTTCTGGGAGGTCATTGGGAGGCTGCGGTAGCATGAGGGGAGCGTACCTAGTGGCTATAATGGCCTCCATTCTGGTCATAGGGGGGTTTTCTCCTGCCATAGGGCTATTATGTGGAGGATAAATGGGAGGAGAAGGGGCTCAAAAAGGGAATACTGGGGATGAGATTCTAAGTGGAGTGGGAAACAATAGGGGATTTAGGGAGAAGGCTAGTGAGCTTAAGTCGGCTGATATTTCCCCTCGCGCAGAAGCAACAATAGTAAAAAGAGGAGGACCGGTAAATCCAAGAGTGGGGAAATCTTTTGTGGTCCTAGGTTTGCGCCAAGGTACAACTTCAGGAGAAATGGGAGTGACAAGGATTTCTCCCTCTAATCCCAGACCAGGGGGGGAAACCTCAACAGGAACACTCCTGAAATTCAGGAAATGGGAAACTTCATAAAGCGGTCTGCTAGGAAACTGAGGAGGAGAAAATGGGGTTCTTACAAAAGGAGATGGCAGATTACCTGGTTCGGTGGAAGAAGCTTCTCCTTCAGAGGCCTTTCCTTTCCTGAGAACCACCTCTGGATCAGTCTTTGGTGTAGTTAGAGGCAGTTGTGGATGGGACCGCGTGTGTCTGCCTCTGAAAGCCACAATTGACACGACAGGTTCGCCACAGTGGAGTCGTCACAATGGAGTCTCCAGGTGCACAGTAGCAATATTCAAGGGCTATGATGCCTGATGAAACTTCAGAATCAGAAGCTCAATGTCGTTCAATCCCAGGGAAGATTTTCAACTTCATCCCCGGAAACGGCGCCAGAAATGTTGGCGACGGAAGTCACTCCTGGATTGCAGCAGGAGCAGAGCCCGACGCCCATCAGTTTTCATGTCACAATAGTTTTAATGGGTGATCAAATGGGTAGAGACTCGGGGAGATATCACTCTAACTCATGGAGTGGGTCTGGTATGTAAGTAACAAAGGAGGTCTCGATCTAACTTCAGTCAGTGGGTTGATTGAAAGATGAACAGTTGGAAGACTTGATAAGAAGAGTGAACACACTACCTCAGGAAACAGGCCTTTCAGTAATTTGTAGAAGAAAAACTCTGAATGCGAGATCCTCTAGTTCAAAGCTTCGAAAAACTGAAAGGGGGGACTTGACTGGACTCTCCAATTCCAAGTCGTTCAGCGTTAGGAAAATCACAAGGACCAATTAGAGACAATGTGACTGTTACAGTGATCCAATTCTACATCATCCTGTAATAGCTACAACTCGACTGGATTCTCCAATTCCAAGCTGCTCTAACACGGTGTAAACAAAGACGTGAGAGAAACTGACATTCATAAGACAAGAAATCTCAAGAGTCCATGCATAACCAGAATAGCAGTGATTCATTAAAGCTTTACAATAGTGAGCCTTGCTCAACCATCGATAGATTACAAAAATACAAAGACTGAGTTTATATATTCAGAGAAAATCACCTAACATCGACGTGCTCAGTTATCCAGGCTTGGTGTCCCTTCAGTTGAATTCATATGGGTATTCTTTGTCAGACGCCACCTTAACTTCGCATGGCTCCTGCAAGGGGAGTAGCTGAGCCATTAAGTGTCGAGCTAGCGTGCGCAGACTTCTTCCAGCTCGTCGAGGACTCGACATGGATTCTTTAGAAAAATGGGTACACAGGACCCTCTCGAGTAGACCTCTTGCCAGATTATCCATGCTTTGCACTTAATGCCTGAGGAGATGTTTCACCCACCCTTTCCCTTCTTCATTTAATCCAGGTGAAAACCAGGATCCAGGTCAGATCAGATGGTGCATGGAGATCACGATGATCCTTTTGGAAACTCGACTCGACGCCTTTGGCCCCTTTTGCATGGCTTCTTTCTTTCCCAAGTGACCATGGGCTGTGACCCTGTGTTTAGTCCCAAAACGCTTTTGGCGTTCACAACTAGAAGGAGTTAATCCTTGCTTATTCAGATCTACGATGAGCGAAACGCCAAGATGGCCTAATTGGGTGCCACACGTCCTTCTTAGATCTGACGGCCCTGAACTTACTCGGTGATGTTATGGGCCTGGGTCCTGGACACTCCCGACACCTCATGCATCGGGAATATGACTGGGCTATTCCTTGCATTTCGAAGTCACGACGGGCAAAAAGGCGAGGAGCCTAAGCGCGCGACAGGTGTCTCCTGTGGATGAACGACTGAGGCTACTTCGCGATACTGCGGGTCTGACTGTGGGCACTTTCGGCACTCCGGGGTTCGGGGTTTCGATATGTGAGATGATGAGGGACTTTCACCCTTCGAACTGTCGAATGCCAATATGCCGAATAGATCTCATACTATGTGTCGCGGGATCGGACAACCCAGATTCAGTCTCAGCATAAAGCCGCTTTATTTGACGTTATACATCGGTCAACTTGCTAGCCCCAAGATTATGATGACCGTTGATCTGCTCTTATGGATGGATCCGAGCTTCCGACATCGTAATTCCACCTGCCCGCTTGATTTGAAGCCTCAAAACGAGATTTTTTTCCATGCTGCGCTCGGGCGCTTCTCGTGCGATCTGCAGACCAGAATACTTTTGCGCCTAGAACAATAAATGTCACTAATAGAGAAGGGGAGAGGAGATATAGTGGGAGGGAGGTGTAGATAGAGAGGGAAGAGGGGGGAGAAAGAGAGAGTGGGAGAGATCAAGATAAAGAGGAGGGGTAGATCGACAGTGTGAGACGGAGGGAGAGGAATACATAGAGGAGTGGTAG
>SNQJ01S0017776.1:238144-254483 GCA_010110895.2 Picea sitchensis | reverse complement strand
GGAAGGGAGGTAGAGAGAGATAAAGAGAGAAAGGGGGAGAGTGGGGGAGAGAGAGGGAGGGGGATTCAAAGTGTGGGGGAGAGAGGAGTATATGTAGGAGAGAGAGAGAGAGAGTGGGAGGTAGGGGGAATGGAAAATAAGAAATAGGATATAGGAGAGTGCATGCATTCATAGAGAATGCACACATTCTTGGAACACATGTGCATTCCTAGAGTGTGTGTTCATGCATGTTCTTTTGAATTCAATTTTTTTTGTGTGGGATTGAAAAATTTAGCATACGTGGATGTTGACGTGGTTGAATCGGATTTAGGTTCGGGATGAAAAACCTAGTGGTTTGGTCTACAAATAGATAAAACTCTCCATTTTGTGAATACCTCTCTATATCTTTATTTTTCTATATCCTACAAAATTCAGTTATTGACGAAACTATAGACATAGATAGAGTCAGCTATGAAGATTCAAAATATATAGTTTTTTTTTTTTTTAAATTAATATTGTTTACTATTTTTAACCTATTTTTGTCTTCACATATATCAAAATCCTAGAATACAAACCTCTTTTATTTATTCTAGAACATTTTGTCAGCTTAACCATTTCTAAAATGAGTTATATGTCGCACAAGAAGAAGCCGAAATCTACGATCTGAAAAAAGAATTTGTTTTTATCTTGTTAGGACCCTCTTAGCCTGCATGAACAAAAGGCGTTGTAATTTCAAGGATATAATGACTTTCATAATTTAAAAAATATATAGATAAAATCAATATTATAAATTTCCAAAAAATACACAACACTAGAACAATGGATTCTCTGCAATTATACAAGATTTTGGAATGAAATTCCATAGTTAAGGTACTCAACACATGCATGAATGGTGACATATACCTTATATTATTCTGGGAAAAATAACATACCAATGTTATAAAAAAACAAATTTCACATAGCTACTCAAAACATCTATGAATAAAACTTGTGTATTCGGAAATCTAATTTAATTCCCTACATTCCATCTTTTTACACCATATTCAAATTCATTGTAAAAGTACCTTGAATAATCCCTCCAAGTTAACAGATTGTTGTTTTTCCATTTTTTTGTTTCCACTAACGTGTCATGAGATACCATCATTAGCTTGCATTCATCCTTTTATATGAACTAAAATAAAAAATAAATCTTTGTATAGCAAGTTTTGGATTTGACACCTCAGTTTGGTCATGGGGATGTTGTTAGTACAAGTGATGCACCAACCCCACAACATCCTAGCATGAACCAAATACCCACGAGAATATTTGTCTCTCCAACTGTGGCTCAGATGAATACAACTCCTGGGGCTCATGAGACTCCCCCACCATGCATGTCACATCGTGCATGTGATGGTTTACATGGTGAATCTCACGAGCATGATTCTACACATTGTTATCCTATAGAAACATGTGTTCCCAGCATGAGAATATTCTCGAACGCCTTTTTGGTGAACAATAACATGTTTTTTTTTAAGATACAACAAATCTTAGGTATTTATAAATATATTAATTAATTCCTATTATTGAATTGAAATGTACATCTCTCCAATTATTTTAAACTAATGATCATATCATCTTGCAGGAAACAACATTTTTTACAGGTGTTGGACAAGCAATTTTGGGAAAATTCCTAAGTATAGAAGAAGTGCGCATAGGAGAAGAAGAAATACTAGGGAGTGCGAAGTTGTGGTGAATTCATAAGTACAATGCAAAGTAGGCATAATAAAACAGAGAATAAAATAAAAGAGGAGAATACGGAAGGAAGAAGAATAAAGAAGGAGGAGAAAGCGAGAGAAAATAAAGAATGATAGCTCAACAAGATAAATATAGAAGGACTTGCAAAAGCAGGAGGAAATAGAGTCAGAGTGAAAAATAAACATGCATATAGAAAAGCACAATAAGTCATCCTGAACAACTAGTGAGATGGAGTAGTCATGCATTGTATTAGGGTTTTGGGGGGAGCCATGTAGGGTTTTAAGCCTTAGATTGTATGTATAAATATGTAATGGGTTGGGACAATAGGGGTTCCTCCTGGTATGTTCATTGGTGTTGAGTTTTATACTAAGCATTTTATGGTTCTGTTTTGTTCAGTCTAAGTGAGGGAGTGACGTCTTAATGTAAGAGATGATGCAAAGAGAGGGAGGCTTTCACTACATAGCGGCTAGGCTAGGAGAAGAGAAAGATAACAATGACATATATTTGTAAGTGCAGTGCACAAGCCTGGAGAACTTAATCAATTACTAATAAATAAGCGAATTGTTGTGGATGTAGCCCAGAATTGGGTGAACCATGTTAAATATTGTTTCGTATTTATTTTATGTGATTTCTTATGAATTATGTCTGGATGCATATTAGAGTAGATTTGTTTTATGTTTAATCCTTGCAAAATAATCATGACTATTATAATGAGTTATGAAATAATATAGGAGATAATGATATTATGAATATGAAATCACTAAGAAGTTAATAAAGAACATATACAAAACAACATGCATAGAACATATAAGTAAATAATGAACAAAATGGTCATCTCCCATTCCCTCACTACTGCAGAAACATGGTTCTTACAGTCCCAATAGATACCTCGGGTGAGACTTCATCAGCGCAAGTAGGTGATGTTGAAAGGGTCAGTTTCTGGTGGGGTTTCTTGGCAATAGATAACTCGAACCTAGGGTCTTACAAACCATGCTCAGCAGAAACAAATGGTTTCATCATCGGGACCCAATTTGTTTTATTGAGGGAATGTTTTGGAGGTCGACTAAGAAAGAGATTTCATAATGGATGCAAAGGTATGTGTATACAAAACTGCATGAACTTTTCTTTGG
This sequence comes from Picea sitchensis, assembly GCA_010110895.2. NCBI lineage: Eukaryota > Viridiplantae > Streptophyta > Pinopsida > Pinales > Pinaceae > Picea > Picea sitchensis. The sequence goes on along the minus strand of SNQJ01S0017776.1, from coordinate 251,640 downwards.
AGAAGTTCTAATTATTCTAACTAAGTGGATAGAAATAATAGTGGATAATATTGGAAGGTACAGAGTTGCAGTGTCGAGGAATCGGTTTCCTGAGTAGGTAAGGCAGCTGAATTATGTAAGTAATCCGACTACTTGCGTAATTGATTTTTGGTTGGATATCATAATAGGAGGATACATTATATATTTTATCGTAGATTGTACCCAATCATATTGAGTTGCAGAAAGGGACTTTTTTAAAGGTCCGCGCAGAAGGTTCATGATATCATTAGGTACGTGGATAAAGATGTTGTTGTGTGAAAAGTGTGTGATGATAATGCAATCTCACTGTTAAGGGGCTTTGTGCACATAGGGGAACCGAGGGATGAAAATAATATAGTCTAAGGACAAGAGAGGAAGCAATGAAAAATGACGGGAGGGACTAGGGATGCAAAGAGCCAAAGAAGGTATACTAGAGGAAGAAGAAGAGTTTGGAGTATATCATGGAGGAAGTTGCTACAAGAGGAGAAATACTGGGATTGAGAAAGGAGATTCACACAATTATCCAGAGGGGAGAGAAAATCACACAATAGTCTGAATCGTGGAAATACCACATATTGGAGGAGAAGAAGAGGAGTTCTAGTACATCCCCATAACAACAGAGACATTAATCCCTAATCAAACTGAGTCATGTGTCAGATCCATGACCACATGTGCATCACCACAATCAGAGATAAAATCCGAAGACTTGTCAAAATAAATTATAGTTAGTCAGGGAAGACAAAGTAGTAGCAATCAAAATAGTGCACAGAGTCAGAGTCAGAGTCAACCGGTATCACCAAGAAGAGGGAATACATAAATCAACATGGAAGGGGTAGAAAACACCCTTGGACTACCTGAGTTCTATGGAGTTGGGTCAGAGGACCTAGAACAACATTTGTTTGTCTGCAAGACAATTTGTGCTGCAAAGAATTTCCAAGATGAGGCTATGGATATTATGAAATTGGAAACAACATTTAGAGGTTGTGTAGTGGTATGGTACATGAAGTTGCAAAGTACCACACCTACAGTTAAGGAAATAAATTTGGCAGAAATAAGGAAAGAGATGTTGAAAGAGATCAAGAAGACAAAGTCGGAGTCACAATACATCACATAACTGAAGAAGATTAAATAGGTGAAAATAGAGTCAGTATGGGACTTTGATCAAAGGTTGAAGGAAATGATGGGTATATTGATGTTACAGATCCTCGATCAACAACATCAATAATAGTTTATTGTAGGACTTCTACCACACATTTGCAGGTCGTTGATTCAATAGAAGGTTTCATTATAGCTCGAGGCGCTGGAAATTGTAATGAAATTGGAATGATTTGTGGTAGGAGACAATGGAGGGATGGCATAGGTTCAAACAAAGTTGGTTACATTGATGATTCAACTGGCAGAACTGACAAAGGGAAAGAAAAAATGTGAGAAAGTCTGGTGTACCAAGTGTAGGAATGAAGGCCATCATAAAGATGAATGCCCAACATTCATGCAGTATTTGGCAATGGGAGCATTGAATCCATTACCAAGAGGGGGATATTGTGATATATGCAAGAAGTGGAGACATCATCCAACTGAGTTTCCATTACTACAGAAGTATCTGAGTATACCAAGGAACTTGTTCTGTGATTTTTGCAAGTCCGTTGGACACGAAGAGAAGGATTGTCATGTGTTCGACTTGATGAGGAAGAGCACTTCGGACATGTACATGATTGAGGAGGAAAATAATGCAACATAAGTGGGTCGTCTGCAATATAATAATGAAGAAGTTTTCAATCCAGGAAACAGAGGAAACTTTGGCAAAGGCCGAGGTAGAGGAAATTTTGTTAGAGGAAGAGGACCAATTATGTTATAACTGTAATCAATTGGGACACTTAGCCCGTGACTACTCGAATCCATGTACAACATGCACATACTGTAGAGAAATAGACCATGTGATAGAATTTTTTCCTCAACTAGTTACGAAATGGCAGGCTAGAGGAAACTAGAACCAAAATGTACAAAAAATATTAGCCGAAAAATGCAACGAAGGACCAAGTATAGTAGTTTTTACGCATAGAGGAGATATAAAAAGAGTTGATGTGATGAGTGAAGGAAAGAAAACTAAGAAATGGGTAAATAATTCAGCTGGCCTTGTTCCAACCTTTGATCCTCAACTAGAAAAGGAGACATATCAGAGGGAAAGAAAGGATGTATTTGGACAGTATTGGGGAGCATCAACATCATCTGCACCTCATGTAGGAGATCACGTCGTGATTGAGAAGCCAATTGGAAAGGTAAGCACACTAACAAAATTCCTGAGAATTTGTGTAGAGCTAATGAAATATGAAATTGCGTTGAGTACACTATATGACATGATCAATCACCATGTATGAGGAAGGGAAACTCCAATCACACAAAGGGTGGTGAATCAGGTACTACTCAAGAAGAGGACCAATGGAGAATCCAGATTCAGTGCACAAATTGGGGAGTATGTTGTAGATAATGTCATCTTGGATTTGGGGTTTGACATGAATTTTTTACCTAAGAAGACGTGGGAGATGATAGGCAAACCAAAGCTAGTATGGTCTCTTATTCAGTTAAGTCTCATGAATCATAAAAATATAGTATTGATTGGTCATTTGACATGAATACCTATGAACATAGATGGGGTGCATGGTGTGGCATACTTTGAAGTGATTGATATCGTGGATGACATTCAACCATATCTAGCACTGATGGGATTTTGATCACCAAGAAATGATCAAATAGAAGAGGAGGGAGATGATATTTGAAGTTGGATATTTGAAAGGTGCTTCACCCTTGGACCCATTAGAAGGAAAGAGATACATAGATCCATCCAAAATAAATGACATTGAAAATGTATACAACATGACTGCATGGATGGATGACTATGTAAACCCTACTATAGATGGTGCACTAAGTTGGAAAAGTATCATTTCGTGTGCATCAGAATCATAGAAAGGTCTAGAGAATTAGTAGTAGAGAATGCATGAAGTCTCAACTAGATTATGTACATGCATAACTTGATCCTTGTGTTGGATTGGAACAGAGCTATGTGATCCACCCAAGTACGATGGATTAACTGATATAAACTTGTTTATAAAGGAATTTGAGTTGCACTAGATGTTAAAAAAGGTTGCTAGCACTAGATGTTGTCTTAAAAGAGACTCCAGCCAGATGGAGGGATGCACAAAAAGAAGGCATGAAAGACTGGCCACAGTGAAGAAGAATAAAGAAAGTTAGGTTTGGCACTGAGCAAGAAAATATTACACAAAATTATACAGGAGAGAGTGATCCAATAGACCATGTTGAAAAGTGCAGGAATTTATGAAGTTAAGTACCAAAAGCAGAATGTACGCACAGATTTATACACACATTGGACACAATTATGAAGAACTGGTATTTGGAATTGGAAATGTGCAGAGAGATAGTGAGATGGGAAGAGTTGGATCATAGTTTCAAAGTCACATTTACATTTGAACATGAATCTCCATCAATAGATGCAGTGCTAAAGGATATTTGAACTAATATCTTTGTAGAAGAAGGGTCAATGGTGGTGGTACCAATATGAAATGTGCACAGAGCTACTATGACTATCCATGAGCTATTGGAATGCTACAATGTGGCTAAGGAAGAGAATGATGAACAAGATCCCATAAACATACAAGTACCTGAGACAAAAGGAGAATGAGTAGTAGAAGAGCCAAAACTTGAATCTGTTGCATACACCCAACCAATAAAGACGCGGAAGGTAAACATTGGGACGGAAAAAAATATGAAGTTTGCATCGATAGGGGATTACTAGAGTGATGATACAGTTGAAAATATTTCAAACTTGTTACATGAATATCAGGAACTATTACCAACGAGATTTTTAGAGATGAAGAGAATATCAGGTGACTAAGGTGAGATGAAGATTCCACTGAAACCAGGAGGTAATCCAGTGTGATAGAGACCTTATAGGTTAAATATGAGGTACAATGAAAAGGTGAAGGCTAAAATAGATAGGATGTTGGACGCAGGAATCATAGAACTAGTAGAAGCATATAAGTGGATCGGTCCAATGGTAGCGTAGGATAAGAAGATGGGAGGAATTAGGATCTGTGTGTATCTAAGGAAGCTGAATGACGTGTGTTTACATGACCCATTCCCAACACCATTCACAGATGAGGTACTGGAGAATGTAGGAGGACAATAAACTTATTATTTCACAAATGGATTCTCAGGGTACCATTAGATAAAAATTGCACAGGAAGAATGACACAAGACTTCTTTTGCAATATTGTGGGGGAGTTATCAATATATAGTAATTCCCTTTGGATTGAAGAATTCCCCTGTGGTGTTTTCCAAAGTAGTGATTGGAGAATTCAAGGAATTTATCCATAAGTTACTTGAAGTGTAATTGGATGATTGGATTGTGTTCAATCTACTGAAGGATCATGTAGAAGTACTTAGGATGATGCTGGATCAGTTTAGACAATGTTATATTTCATTGAACTTGAAGAAGTGTATTTTTTGTGCATTGTTTGGAATTACGTTGGGACATGTAGTTTGCAAATAGGGACTACTAGTAGATCAAGACAAGATTTCAGTAATTATAGATTTAGAACCACTTACATCAATCAAACAATTGAGGGTGACCTTGGGTCATATAGGCTATTACAAAAATCTTATCAAGACGACTCTATAAATATATTCGGCTGATAAACAGACGGCATAGGTAATTTTTTCACCCAACTTTGAGGTCCGAAACTAGCCTTTCAGATCTGGAGAGGTCTCTCTCGGGAAAACATTGTCTCAACGTGAAATATGGATTTAAATTTGTTGGCTAGATTTAACACCTTTGAAATAATGGGTTCTGGTTATATTGGTGCAAGAGAGTAAGAATTTGGGCTATGGATTCGATTCGAGAAAATTATAGAAACAAATGAATCAATGACTGAACTTTGAGAGGATAAAGGCTAAGCGAGCAACAATCTTCAATGAAAAATAGTAATGTGTGGTGAGGAGAAAACACAAGAAGTAACTTGGAGCACCACTGTGGATGAATTCAGAGTTAACTTTAGAAGAAAAACGTTTTGTCTAAATGGTGTGAACAAGGGGCGTTGCACAAGGAATCCACAGGTTCAAAATTTCATTCTGATTCAGACAGAAAATATATGAATAAATAAAACAGGAAGTACGTATGCAAAGAAGGGAAAACAATACATCCAACTGCTACAATTAGAATCTTTTCATAAAAGCTACAAGACTTTTACATTATTTTCGATCGAACTCAAATTACATACACTAGCTATTGTCTTTACTAATTTTTCCAACCAGCCTGGCTTACATCAAAAATATCAAATATATAGGCGAGGGCGTCGCTTGGGCTACCTTTCTCTTCTAACTACAATCTCTAAAAACTAGGAAAGTGATTGTTCTACGTTAAAGACTCTTCGCATGATGCTTTTCCAAAAATAGACAACAAATACATCTGGCTGCATCATGACCGTTTGAAATACGCCACGAGGATTCGGTTATCGGTCAGGCCTCATCATGAGAGAGTGATGTGTCAATGATTTCCTTCGATCAAATGTATAAATGAACAAGTAGTTGTCAGAGTCCCGCTATCTGTTGGTAACGGCTTTGATTTCTGATGCACGCTCATTTGTTGGGGAAAATGTGTATGGCAAGTGGCTGGTGACTATCATGGCCATTATCAAAATGAAAAAATGTCTTAGGGAGATGTATCCTTCAAAACTGTCAATATTTTCTTCCTTTTTGTGGATGCAGGAGCGAACTCAGCTAATCTTGTTTCTTCTCCTCACTGGCGAGAGTTGTGTGGGCTTTCTCCTCGGCCGCTTCATATTATCTAGAATGCTTTGCATACCTTTCTTCTAACATCCTCTATTCCTCACACAATTGTATGATTGTATCCTATACCTCTCTAAGATTTATTTTTATCCATGTCACGTTCCCTTCGCGGCCTTGCACTGCTGACACCTCGATGGTCTTTGTCGCTAGCTGTTGTCTCAGCTCTCTGTTTTCCTGGTAAAGTTCGGTGATAACTAGTTTCACCTGCTGAGATGTCTCTTGATTATTTGTACCTGTGAAATCCGTCCCCCTCATTGTGCTCCTAATTTCTTGGCTTGTACCTTCAACAGGTTCCATCCGAAGAACGCGCATAAGTAGTTTTTCAACAAATGATCTTGCCTGCGACTCGTTTAGGGTTTGGGTTCCCCAACTTCCTTATTCTTATTTGGCCTACCCCTTCTCTGATATATTCGATGTTGGGGAGACATGGATTCTAATGCCCTTCCTTCCTGCTCATGTCTTTCCACCCTGAGTTTTGCGCGGTTTGATATCATCGTTTTTGCGGGTAAAGGGAATACTCCCTTTGGATCCTCGGGGATGTCTGTTGTAAGTGAGAACAAATCCCAACATTTTTGGGGTTGGGTTCTGGAGATTCTTCTACTTCACACACCCTTTCTGATGTTTTTGGAAGTCTCCATAGCACAACGAATAGTTATCCTGCGTGCAGTGGATCCAGCAAATGCACAAGGCAAAAAATTCGATCAACCTGGGCTTGCGAGAAGAATTACAGACAGTGTGTGGACCTGGTTTCATGAATAAAATGGGTGCATAACATCAAAAATTTATAACAAAGTGGGAATAAGGAGGAATCATGCCATTGAACACTTAATTCATGGCGATTGGATGTTTCGAATTGATTTGCATATTTTTCATGGCACATCCCCGTGTGTAAAGTACAAGTGGTAAGGGATGCAGGGCATACATGATACGAACGTCATGATTTTTCATTCCCTCAACCTTCATAATGAGTTGATAATAGTTACTACACTTTCCAACGTGACTTCCATTAACTACTTGAATCGACCTGGGGCACGTAGAGACTACATTTTAACGGGACCCGACTCTCTGGGAAGCAACATACTCGTACCATTTACGCATGTTTCGACTCTGATATCCCTTCCCGTTTCCAAGGGCCAATGATCCGGATTTTATGAGAAAAATAGAATGACTACAGATTATTAACAGGTGCTTAACACAAAATAACAGAGATCTAATAAAATTGGTTTTCTATTCAATAAGGAAATAAGATGAAACTGTAAAATGCAGCGGAAACAAGCTTGTTGGAATGGTGGCGGCTTATCTCTAAGAAGAGATGTGACGACTGCACTCATTCGCAAGAAGATGATTATAGTGAGGCTCTGGAGGCCTTTTTTACAATAAAAAGGAATTCCAAAATCCCTATACATCCAAAAACCTAACCCTAGGAGATGAAGCGCCAAAATTCATGTGGGACCTGTCTGGGTAAGTTAGTACATCAACTTCTTGGGGTCGTAACTTTTGCATACGGTATCCGTTTTAGGTGTATTATATCCCGTTGGAAAGGTGTATTTGAGGAGATTCATTATGGTGGATCAATGATGCCTTTATATATCATTGAGAATATCGATCCTAAAAAACCTTCATTTAGGCTCTCAAAATGGCCCCAGAAGTTAAAACTGCTAAAAATAGTAAATTGCCAAAATTGTTAGAAAATTATTTTGAGCCAGTTGGAAAAGGTGGGTGGCCACCGAAATCCACCTGGAGCAGCCAACTAGCCACTTTCTGACTTCGACCCCTTCATTTTTACGTACCTAACTTCACCTGCTTTGACACATGGGACATAACTCAACTAAAACTGACTCTAATTTAAAGAAAAATGGTGGCGCTAACAACTAGCTCCAACAGGGATGTTATCCTCCCTGGGAGGTAGAAAAGAACAATAGACTAGGTTCTTGACCATTGGGCCTTATTTTTATTCTTCGACACTACAATATCAAAGACAAAATGCAACCTAACCTATTGATCCAGCTTCTAAAAGACTCAACATAAACTCAGGGCCTTCACTTCGGGCTTCAATTTTCTGCTGACCTACTGACTCGACACAAAAGATAAAATGACTATTTACAATGACATATGACTTAAACGGATTTTATTTCATCATATAATGTTTGAGGAACCTGTTGTTTACATGCCCCCAACCAAGGCATTCTCCATTTGAACCTTCTAGAAAATAAGCGTTGTTCCCGCAATACGCGCTGACCCTGAATCGACCCGTCCAAAGGTGGTCAAATTTTTTGTGCTTTCCTTTATCTTCATTTCTCGCATCCCATCTCAGCACCATATCCCCTATTTGAAAATTATCCTGCTTAGAACGCTTGTCAAAGGCTTTCTTCATCCTCTCCTGATGGTGTTGTGATCGATTATACACATGTTCCCTCATCTGCTATGAGTGAATTAGTTGATTTATTCTCCTTTGCACGTCATTTGGATCGGCCTCCTGTTCTTGCAACAAATTTTTGATGGGAAACCCCCATGAGGTAGGGAAAATTGCGTCTATGTCGTATATGATCTGAAAAGGCAACATTGAGATGGAATTCTTGGTGGTAACCTGATCTACCCATAACGCATAGATAATCCTTTTATGCCAAGATTTCTTATTGTCTTGTACGAGTCTTTTGATGATCCTGGTTAGGATTTTATTTGAAGATTCTGCTAACCCGTTTCCTTGTGGGTAGTATGTTGTGGAATGCCCCAGGGTTATATTGTAATCCTGAAAAAAAAATTCCATCCTCTTGGACTTGAATGCGACTGCGTTGTCTGTTATGATCTTGACAGGGCATCCAAATCTTGACAAGATGTTTGTCTCCAAAAATTGAATGATGACTGTGTCGGTAGCTTACTTCATGGGGATCTCTTCTATCCATTTCCTGAAGTAGTCAATAGCCGTGAGTATCCATTTGTTCTTCACCAAGGATGGAGGATTTATTCCCCTATGAAATCTAGACCCCACTGCATGAAAGGTGCTTCAACTGAGATTGAATTTAGTGGCAAGGGATACAACTTTCTTCTTCCGTCGAAAATATGGAATTCGTGGTAGTTGGACACTTCTTTGTATACATCTTCAAATATCATAGGCGAATAGTAACCCTCTCTCAGGATTTTGTACGCAGTGGTTTTTCAATAGTGGTTCCCTCCACAATCACCTCTATGAAATTATTCTACAGCTCGCTTCACATCATTTTCCAGCAAACAGCTTAGCAGTATTCCCCCAAGATCTTTCCAGTAGAGTGAGTTGTCCAAGATGAAAAAATTAACCACTTTAAGCTTTAGAAATATTTCCTTGGTCTTACTTACACCCAGAGGGACCTGGAGATTCTTCAACACATAGATGATGTCTGAGTACCACGGTGAATCAATGAACTTTTGAGACACTTGTGTAGTCATTTCTTCCTAAGGACTTTCTGACAGATCAATGATGAAATTGATTCCTATAGCATCATAGTCCAACTACGCCATTAGCTTAGTAAGGCCCTGACCCTTAATTAGTTTCATAGGCTTGATCTCAAGATCGTATTCTAGCATGGCCTCTATCCACTGGCCTCTTCTCCATTTAGGGTGAGGTTGAGTCAAGATATCCTTTACTGAGTTGTTGGGCACATAAGCAATGACATGGGAGTGAAATATGTACGTCCTGAACTCCATCAGGGATTTAACTCAGGAATATGCTTGTTTTTCCATAATGTCATACCTTAGTGGAGAATCCCTCAACGTCCTGCTGAAATAGGCTATATGTTTCTCAAATTTCTACTCGTCTTTTTGCAACAACACGCCAACAATTGTATGCTCTGAGGCGAATGAAAACCAGATGAATTTTTTTGTGAAGTCTGGATTGGCTAGCACAGGAGCTCTAGTCAGTGCCACCTTGACATCTTCGAAATATTTCTTGGCCTCTAGATTCCACTTGATCTCATTTTTCTTCCTGAGCATGCAGATTATGTGCTTTATAATTTCTGCCAGGTTCGGGATGAATCTTCTCAAGAAGTTTACCTTTCCCAGGAAGTATTGCACTTCTTTATTACTGCATGGAGTGCTACTTTTTAGGATTCCATCAACCTTACTGGGGTATATCTTAATGACTTCTTTCGAGATAATGTGCCCCAACATCTTCCCTTCCTCTATCCCAAAATGTGATTTCTTCGGATTCAACGAGATGTCGAACTTCCTACACTTATGGAAAAATTTCTTCATATGCTCGAGGTGTTGTTCTTCAGAGGCAGAGTATACCATGATGTCGTCCAGATAGATCACAATGAACTTTTCCTTTTCATATAAAAATGTGATGTCCATTTCCCTATGGAAAGTGGCTCTGGCATTCATCAGGCTGAAAGGCATCTTGGCATACATGAACGTCCCCCAAGGAGTCGTGAAAGCCATTTTTTCCCTATCATTTAGGTGGACCATGATCTGGTTATACCCCGAAAAATCGTCCAACATGGAAATCTTCTAGGACCCCACCACCTTTTGTAGTATATAGTCCATTTTCGGGAGAGGGTAATGGTCCTTTAGGGACACTTTGTTCAAGTTTTGGGATTCCACACACAGTGTTATTTCACCGCTCTTTTTTCTTACAGGTACCAAGTTAGCTACCCATTTTGATAATCTTAAAGAAATGATAATCTTAGCTTCAAACAATTTATTTACCTCCTTTTCGATCAACGATAGTAGCAAGAGATTTATCTGTCTCAACTTATATTTGAAAGGATTTTGGTCTTCTTTGAGAGGGATAACATGTTGGATTATTTTAGTGTCATACACCTTCAAATCGTCATAGCTCCACGTGAAAACATCAGGGAAATCCTTCATGAGATTGATGTATTCCTTCTTGACCTATGGACTGAGTGTTTTTGATAATTTGATTACTTTCGGGTCCTCCTCAGTCTCTATGTTGTAATCTTCAACATCCTCATTGTTTGCAATGATCTTGGGGTTCCTGGCCACGTCATTTTCATCGAACAACTTTTCTAGCAGCACTAACCCCTTTGGGATGATGTTATTTTTCAGTTGTACTATGTCCCTTCCCGCTATCTGGTTCTGGAAAGAGTTGTCATTATTGCACGCATCCGCACTCCCATATTCGTCGCAAAAATATTCATCGTCAATGTTTGTATTAGCGAACCCATCGCTCATTTGGAGAAACCTCTCCACTTGCTTGTCGTCTTCAAACACCTGTCAGTATTTTATATTATCAGGCACTATCGGCCTATGTTTAACTTCAATCTTGTATTTTTTTTTTAGGAAGATGGAGATTTTAAAAACCAAGGCCGAGGTGGCCAATCCATCGACGATCTAATTTTTCTCCCTTGGGATAACAGATAGATCATACTCTGAAAATTCCTTGAGGAAGTCCAGCACCAAGTTTTTGTATGCTCTCAGCCTAAGGTGTTTTGTTTGATATATTCATTTAACCTGATTTATGACCAGTTCATAGTCTCCACTCACTGCTATCCTCTTTGTGCCTTATTCTTTCAACACCTTCAGGCCCAAAATCAGTGCCTCATACTTAGCCATGTTGTTTTTGAATTCGAACGTGAGCTTGTATGAGCATATATTTGTGCCCACTTCAGGGGGGCTTACCCATAAACCGACACTTTCTCCTTACTTGCTAACAGTGCCATCGAAACTCATGTTCCATATCATGTTTTCCATGTGGTATTTTGGGTTGGCACACTCTGCTTCTTTCCATGTGGTTTCCTCATCAGTTGTCATGATGGTTGTCGGCTCTTCCTCTTCAAAACTCAAGTCATTATAGAATATAGAAGAACCAACCTCAGTGTCTATGGACTATATGGGGTGGTTGTTTGGCTACATATTGTTGCTTACCATGTATTTCAGGAACACTTCTCTATATAATCATCTATCCTAGCCAAAGATAGGGACGGTGGCGTATGACATGTCCATTTGCAGGGTCCCTTTTAACTTCGCAGCCCACGATCTGGACAACAATATGCCAAACTTAGGGGGTATGTTTGCCATGACCACATCTATAACCATGTTCTTCGAAGGAATTTGGGCCAATGACATGACCAATTCTTTGAAGAGACCCAAGAACTTCACTTTCCTTGAATCAAAAGACAAAAGGTCCTTATAGGGCCTGGTGATATCCAAACCCAATTCATCCATGATCACCTTTGGCATGAGGTTGTGCGACGCGCCAAAATCCAACATTGAGTTATGCAGGTTCATGTCATGAACCTTTAGACTGATGTAGAATGGAGATACGTCCTCAGTATCACTTGTCTCCTCAATGCACAGACCAAACAAAATAGAAGGGTGATCATCTTGTACATTCAAAGTATTGGGGGTCCCACACATTTTCAACATTTTAATAATCTACTCCCGATGCTCGCTCTTTCTAATAAGTTCGTTGAACGGGATGAAGATTTTGGTTTTATCCATTTCATGCTCAAAATTAAAAGGGGGATAGACTTTCTCTACCTATTTTCCACCCGCTTCTGGGCTTTCTTCTGGATTTTTCTTCGGGGCCTCCTCCTTCGAATTTTCCTTCTCTGTCACATCCTTGGTCGTGTTGTCCAACCTCGGTCGACTTGTGGAAGGGGTGTCCACTGGATCTTTCCTTATGGGGTTTGTCTGTTGAGGCTCGGTAGATGTTTCCTTGCTCCTGAGGTTATATTTATTCGGAAACAACATGATGGAATTCTTATAACCTTTTCTAAACTCTTCAATTTCCCAGGACACTGCATCATCAATTTCCCCAATCCATGCATTGTTCGTCTCTAGCATAAAATCGTTGCTTCTGTAAAAATTTCAATACAAATTAAGTATTTCATGAATTCTCCTGATCTAATAATTATATACCATTGTTAAATACATAATCGCTTCTACTAATGTTCTTGCGGAAATTAAACCACGATCACAAAGGGAAATATCAAGAACACATAAGACATAAGTTTTTCCGGGAAAGTGTAAAGCTAAAAACCCCACTATCATATATTATGTCTATCATGGATCATGAAACAATCTCATACAAAACTCTAATATAAGATCTCTCAGTACAATACAATCATGTCACACTGTCATACAAAAAATCAGCAAATACATGTGCCAATTCTCTGTGTCCAGACAACCTACCTCCTCTGCACAATCCCTGCAATTAGAATTCTCACAATGAATTCGAATTGCCTAGTTTGCACATGCTCATGAGCATATCCACTGCATGTGTGATTGCATGAGTGCACTTCACTCAAATCAAAACTGATAGCCAAACTGTCCCTTTCACCTATTATCTCAACTGGGTCTCCACTGGATCTGACATGCATGTAGTTAACAGTGGTAAATCTTCAGTTTCATGTGAGATCACTGATTGTGAATTAATTAATAATTAATTCACTGAACTCTCACTAGTGCAAGTTTAGCTACAACTAGTACAACTGATATTAACTCACTTAACTGAGTTAAACTACTTTATAACTCTCATAAATTCACTTATAACTCTGTTACAAGTCCAAATCACTCAGTTATAAATGAGATAATATATTAATATTTATTGTCCAATTTATTTAAGGGAAAAATAAATTAGACACATGTTTCTTGTTGACTTTTCAACACTCCCTCTCAAAAAG
>SNQJ01S0017776.1:224798-236839 GCA_010110895.2 Picea sitchensis | reverse complement strand
CTAACTGAGCAAGTGTTCCCCTTGGAAGTCCAGTAGATATTTGCTGCATGATCTTCAAGGCTCCATGATGAATATGGCCTAATCACCTATGCCATAATTCGCCCTCATCCCAACTCACCACTTTTTCTGTCTTTCCCATCACGGTACCACAACCATCTACCTCCAGCATATAGAGATTCTTAACTCGAATCCCTATCTTCTTGACTTGACCCATTGTTTTATGTCATGGGTAGGATTTTCCACCGCTGAAAGTAACATCATAGCCTTTGTCCTCCAACATTGCGATTGAGACCCAGTTTTTCTTCAGACCTGGAACATGCATAACATTTTTCAATTGAAATGGTTTATCTGGCTCCCTCTGAAAGGTAATGGTACCAATACTAGTCGCACTGTATCGTCCATCGTCACCCATATCTGTATGCATTCTGAGATCTTTCTCCTCCAAGTCAGTGAAAGACTCTTTATCTCTCATCATGTGGTAGGAAGCGCCACTATCCAAATACCACACCGATCCCGATGCACTTGAAGCCATGCATGCAATCAAAGAGAATTCAAGTTCAAATTGTGAGACAAGAGCCTCACTAGTTGCAACTCCAACAACCATCTTGTTCTTCCTCTTCTGCGGATAGTTAGTAACGAGATGCCCATGTTCATGACAGTGAAAACACGTCACTTTGGAAAAATCCAACTTCTTGACTTTAGACTCGGATTTTCAATGGAATTTCTTCCCTTTCCATTTCCTTTCCTTGGTAGTCAAAGCAAAATCCTCTTCATCATCATGCTTTGATGAAGATCCATCTCTGGTGTTCCACTTGAACTACTCCTGCACTAGATACGACCATAGTCGTTCCCAATCTGGCAATTTTTCCCTTCCATTGATAGAGTCTTGATAACTGTGCCAACTCTTGGGAAGTCCTAGGAGATCCAAGCTCACCAAATCATCAGCAACGACTATTATTCCCACACTTCCAAGCTCATCCTGACATTGGACAAACTTCGTGAGATATTTTGGAATGGAGTCGCCCTTCTCCATCTTGATCTTCCTGAGTTTATCTTTGAGCACCAATTTCTTATGGTCGTTGTTGTTTTGGAACAAATCCGTCAAATCCTTCCACATTGCATATGGTGTGGCTTTCCCATGGAGATTTGAGATAATGTGGTCTCGTACTCCCTCCAACAAGATCCTCCTTGCCATTGTCACTTTCTTTTTCCATGCATAAAGATTTGCATTATATGTAGCAACTGGCTTAGGAACATCTCTGTCAATGAAATCCTTCAAGCCATTGTCTTCAAGTACTTCCTCCATTCTATCCTTCCAAGAAATGTAGTTTGAGCTACCCTCGAGTGCATACTCCAACCTCAATCCATTGAAATCCATTTCAATATTGAATCAACTATAACACCACGAAAGTCCTTCTGCAAATTCGAATTTTATCCAACCACAAACTCAACTGCTGCAATCCTTCTTTCCCTGGGAGGTTCGCACCTGACCAGTTACTAGCTCGAGGGAAGTTCGCACCTCACCAATGTACAACCTGAGAAAATTATGAGGAAGTTCGTACTGTAATGCACAGTGGGGTGAGGGAGGTTCACACCTCTCCTTTGAGCAGCCTATGAAAATACTAAGGGAGGTTCACACCTCTCCTTTGAGTAGGGTGCGAAAATTTCTTCTCTCAGAAATGTGCAAAGTTTTCAATACTATGCCGTCTCACCCTGCTAGAGATGGGACCTACGAAAATACTATTATTTTCACACCTCACTTCCGTAGCTCCATGGCTCTGATACCATGTAAAAACTTCAATACAAATTAAGTATTTCTTGGATTCTCCTGATCTAACAATTATATACCATTGTTAAATACATAATCGCTTCTACTAATATTCTTGTGGAAATTAAACCACTATCACAAAGTGAAATATCAAGAACACATAACACATAAGTTTTTCCGGGAAAGCGTAAAGCGAAAAAACCCACTATCATACATTATGTATATCATGGATCATGAAACAATCTCATACAAAAATCTAATCCAAGAGCTCTCAGTACAATACAATCATCTCACACTTTCATACAAAAATTCACCAAATACATGTGCCAATTCTTTGTGTCCAAACAAACTGCCTCCTTTGCGCAGTCCCTGCAATTAGAATTCTCACAATGAATTCAAATTGCCTAGTTTTCACATGCTCATGAGCATATCCACTACATGTGTGATTGCATGAGTGCACTTCACTCAAATCACAACTGATAGCCAAACTGTCCCTTTCACCTATTATCTCAACTAGGTTTCCACTGGATCTAACATGCATGTAGTTAACAATGGTAAATCTTCAGTTGCATGTGAGATCACTGATTGTGAATTAATTAATAATTAATTCACTAAACTCTCACTAGTGAAAGTTTAGTTACAACTAGTACAACTGAGCTTAACTCACTTAATTGAGTTAAACTACTTTACAACTCTCATAACTACACTTATAACTCTGTTACAACTCCAAATCACTCAGTTATAAATGAGATAATAGATTAATATTTATTGTCCAATTTATTTAAGGGAAAAATAAATTAGACACATGTTTCTTGTTGACTTTTCAACAGTTTCTGCTCATGTACCGATCGTGTTCACTCTTTGTCAAAATCAAGCGTGGGTTATTGTCATTGCAACAATGCATTTCATCCTCGAACATCTGATCAAATTCTTCATCCACGTATTTGTTTTGGAATGGAGACCTTGTTGGCTGGTCATCTTGATCTCTCTGATCCCTTTGTTCCCTTTGTCTAATTTGAGGAAATTGAGCCCTCCTGAGGTTCTGATTTCTGGGTTGGGGATCATGTTGTTCCCTGGCAGCAGGTTTGTTTCGCACAAAATTTTTCTCAATTAACTTCTCCATGGTTCTCATCATTAGGTAGAATTTATCATCTGTGGATCTCGATGTTGATGGCTGCGCATCTCCTTCGGGCTTATTATTGCCTATGTTAAATCTGTGTTTGATCTTCCCCGACGCCATCATATTTACCTCGACTTTGATGGCATTGCTCATTAATGCATTTAGATTTGTTGATCTTCTTTCTCTCAATATCAAGGTGAAATCGTTGTTGAAGGAGTCAGTGTATCGCAACTACGTAGCCCCAGGAGGTGGTTGGACTTCTGTAGGAATCGAGTTATAAACCTTCATAAAATAAGCTGAGAATTATTGCATCATCTCCTCCGATTCCTTCTTCATATTATTGTACTGCATTAACAACTGCAAGGGGTTCTTCTTGTCTCCCCATCAGGTAATGAAGGTCGTCTCGAATGCGATGAAGTCTTGAATACTTGTTGGTCGTAGGGATTTGAACCATTTCCTCACCTCCCCCACAAACCTCTATGAAAACAACCTCATTTTTGCATTTGCATAGTCTACCTCTTCCATGTCGACAAAATCATTAAAGCAATCTAGATTCTTCTGGGCTGAAATGTTCCCTTCAACATCATAGAGCTTAATCCTCTAGCTACAATTCTGGGGTAAGTCATGCAGT
This sequence comes from Picea sitchensis, assembly GCA_010110895.2. Taxonomy (NCBI): domain Eukaryota; kingdom Viridiplantae; phylum Streptophyta; class Pinopsida; order Pinales; family Pinaceae; genus Picea; species Picea sitchensis. Next base: position 233,320 of record SNQJ01S0017776.1, on the reverse strand, counting down.
TGGGATGGAAGAATGAGGGGGGCGAATCTGGCGGCCATGGATCTAGGAGGGTTTGGACTTTGAGGGATATTATTAGACACTAGGACTTGGAATCTCTTATGGTCGAAAACTATCTCGTCCAAGTTGGTTTCTGACTTAGAACTAAACAAGTTTTTCTTAAAAAATGCATCAAACTCAAGGTCATCGATGCTTTGCACGTCGTCTTTTGGTAAGGAAATAATTTTGTCTAGGTAATAGAATGGGTCTGACACTTTCTCTCTAGTCTTGCACATAATTTTCTCTGGGTTGTACACATGCTCTATAGGGTTTGGGTCAGGATTTTCTCTGGTATAGATTGTCTTCGGAGCTAAGGTTCCTGAAATGTGCTACTTGGAGATATTGGTCTTTTTTAATGGAGTCTCCAGTGTAAAGGTTTTAGCCGATACTGATGTTTTTCCTTCTGTTACCCTTAGGGGTCAAAATACAACGTTATTCATTCTCCCAGGGAAAATCTATTCAATTTCGTCTCCGACAGCGGTGCCAAAATGTTAGCACTCTGTAAATATATTTGGCTTATAAACAGATGACAAAGGTAAATATTTCAACCAACTTTGAGGTATGAAACTAGCCTTTCAGATCTGGAGAGGGCTCTCTCGGGAAAACGTTGTCTCAACGAGGAAAATGTATTTAAAGTTGTTGGCTAGATTTAACACCTTTGAAATAATGGGTTCTGGTTATATTGGCACAAGAGAGTAAGACATTGAGCTATGGAGTCGAGTCAAGAAAATTATAGAAACAAATGACTTAGTGACTAAACTTTGAGAGGATAAAGGCTAAGCGAGAAATAGTCTTCAGTGAAAAATAGTAATGTGTGGCGTGGAGAAAACCCAGGAAATAACTCGGAGCACCATTGTGGATGAATTCAGAGTTAAATTTAGAATAAACATGTTTTGTCTAAATGGTGTGAACAAGGGGCGTTGCACAACGAATCCACAATTTCAAAATTTCGTACTGATTCAGACAGAAAATATATGAATAAATAAAACATGAAGTATGTACGCAAAGAAGGGAAAATAATACATCCAACTGCTATAATTAGAATATTTTCATCAAAGCTACAAGACTTTTGCATTAAGTTTCGATCGAACTCAAACTACATACAATAGATATTGTCTATACTAATTTTTCCAAGCAACCTGGATTACATCGAAAAGATCAAATATATAGGCAAGGGCACCGCTTGGGCTACCCTACTCTTATAACTACTATCTCTAAAAACTAGGAAACTGACTGTTCTGCGTTAAAGACTCTTCATTTTCCAAAAATAGACAACAAATACATCTTGCTGCATCATGACCATTTGATATCCGCCATGGGGATTCGGTTATCATTCAGGCCTCGTCATGAGAGAGTGATGTGTCAATGATTTCCTTCGATCAGATGTCTGAACGAACAAGTAGTTGTCAGAGTCTCACTATCTATTGGTAATGACTTTGATTTTTTCTGTGCATTCATTTGTTGGGGAAAATGTGCACGGTAATTGGCTTCTGACTGTCATGGTCGTTATCAAAATAAAAAAATGTCTTAGGGTGATGTATTCCTCAAAACTGGCAAGATTGTCTTCCTGTTTGTGGATGCAAGAGAAAACTCAGCTAATCTTGTTTCTTCTCCTCGCTGGCGAGAGCTGCACGGGCTTTCTCATTGATTGCTTAATATTCTATGGAATGCTTTGCTTACCTTTCTTTTGACAGCCTCTATTCCTCACACAGTTGTACGATTGTATCCTGCACTTCTCTGAGCTGTCTTTTGAGCCACATCATGTTCCCTTTGCGGCCTTGCACTGTTGACACCTCGATGGTCTTCATCTCTAGTTGTTTTCTCAACTCTCTTTTTTCCTAGTAAAGTTCGACGATAGCTAGTTTCGCCTCCTTCAGCTACTGAGATGGCTCTTGATAATTTGTACCCATGAAATCCATCCCCCTCATTCTTCTCCTACTTTCTCATCTTGTACCTTCATCAGGTTCCAACCGAATAGAGCTCATAAGTGTTTTTTCAGCAAATGATCTTGTGCATGGCTCATCTGGGGTTCGGGTTTCCCCAGCTTCCTTATGCTTCTTTGGCATGCCCTGTATCTGAGATATCCATTGTTGGGGAGACAGGGATTCTACTGCCCTTCCTTCCTACTCAGGTCTTTCCACCCCGAGTTCCGCAATGTGTGATATCATCATTTTTGTGGGTAAAGGGAACACTGCCTTTGGATCCTTGGGGATGCCTGTTGTAGGTGAGAACAAATCCCAGTATTTTGGGGGTCGGGTTTTGGCAATTCTGCTAATTCGCGTGCCCTTTCTGATTTTTTGGGAGGTCTTCATGGCATGACCAATATTTATCCTACGCATGGTGGATTCAGCAAATGCACAAGGCAAAATATTCAATCAACCTGGGCTTGCGAGAAGAATTATAGACAGTGCGTGGACCTAGTTTCCTGAATAAAATGCGTGCATAACATATGAAATTTATAATAGTGGGTAGAAGGAGGAATCATGCCAAAGAACATAGAATTCATGGTGACTGGATGTTTTGAATCGATTTGCATTTTTTCCATGGCACATCCCCGCATGTAAAGTACAGGCGGTAAGGGCCGCAGGGCATACATGATACGAACACCGCATTTTTTCATTCGCTCGGCCTTCATAATGAGCTGATAATAGTTACTGCACTTACTGAAGAGACTTCCATTAGCTACTTGACTCAACCCGGGGCACATAGAGACTACCTTTTAACAAGACCCGACTCTCTGGGAAGAAACATACTCATACCATTTACGCATGTTTTGACTCTGACATCCCTTCCTGTTTCCAAGGGCCAACCGACCACTTGTTGACATCGACCCCTTCATTGTTACGTAACTGACTTCACTTGTTTTGACACATGGGCCATAACTCGACTAAAACCGACTCTAATTTAAAGAAAAATGGCGATGCTAACAATGGGAACGATACATAATCACTACGACAAAGTATTTGAAAATATGGGTAGAAGCAACACCAGTTCTAGACTGCACCATGAAGACTCTTGTGAGGTTTTTGTTTGAGAATGTAGTCACAAGGTTTGGATGTCCATGCATATTACTTAGTGATCAAGGCACACACTTTCTAAATAAGAAAATTTCAACATTGACTTAGGAGTTTCAAATTCATCATCAGAAGAGTACACTGTATCATCCTCAAGCCAATGGAACAACGGAAGCTTTCATTGAAATCTTGGAGAATAATTTGACAAAGATTTTCAACGTAGGTATAGACGATTAGGACTTAAGAGTTCCTGAAGTGTTATGGGCTTACAAGACTACAAGTAAAAATCTCACAGGGCAGAGACCTTTTAGGTTGTTCTATGGGAAAGTAGTGATGCCAATGGAGTTTATTCTAACTAGAATGTGCATTGCAACAATCACAGATATTTCAAACTCTGGCACAGTAGCGGAAAGACTATCACAGTTGATACAACTTGAAGAAGATTAGTTTTTCACAGGTTTCCATCAGCAAGTTCAGAAGACAAGAGAGGATGTCTGGCATGATCGACACATTAAACAGAAGAAGATTCAAGTGGGAGATTTGGTATTACTCTATGACATCAATTTTATGATGCATCCAGGAAAGTTTAGAATGCATTGGTTAGGACCCTATGTGATTTAGCATGTAAAAGAGATAGGTGTTGCATAGTTGGAAACCCTGAATGGAGAAGTACTCGAAGGAATGGTGAATGGAAGTCGGTTGAAACTCTATAAAGACAACCGATAGTCTGTGCAATAATTTGGGTTGTTCCAAAGCGCATGTATCATAGTAGTTGTACTATAGTAGGAAGGAAAAACAAATAAAAACAAATAAAAAGTAGAAAATGGAAGAAAACCAAATAAAAAGTAGAAAAGGGAAGAAATCAAATAAAAAGTAGAAAAGGAAGAAAATCAAATAAAAAGTAGATATAGAAAAAAGAAAAATATTATATAAGTACTAAGGCATAAGAATGTGTGCATAAGGGATGAGGAAAACCCCTTGTCTCTCCCAGGGTTTTCTCAACCTCTCGTTCAAGGATCAATCAATCCTGAGTCGGATTGGCTCTTAGTACTTCTATTGAGTCCCAATTCGTGTTTACACATGCCCCTATTTACTCTCTGTGCAGGCTATTAAAAACCTGTGGGCACTTTCCTAGTGCTTTTTATATTTAAAAAAAATAATTAAACAATCAACACTAGCTCCCTTCGCTAGGCCCCTCTCCTTCATTTGACCATGAGCTATGACCTGGGACTTAATCCTTGGACCCCACCCAATTCAGGACTTAGGGATATTTACAATTTGGGAGTTCCCAACGAACAAAGCTTTCGACCCCTCCGAAGTTGTGAAATGCGTGAAGCATTGAATCTTGAAAGGATCAATGACTTCTAACTCCTGCATAGATCAACGATTGATGGTGAACTCCAACTTCAGGATTTGATATTTATTCCACCCTGCACAAGATTTCTCCTGGAGTGACTCTCCTCGGAACACATGGATCTCCGCCATGTGTCCTCCCTGGATCCAATGGTCCAGATTCACCATTGCACTTCAGCTTCGAGACTTCGGTGGAATGGTCCTTTTCTCCACGCAAGTCTCAAAAATCCCTAGCCTTTCGATTAAATTATATGTTAATGCATTTCCATGGTAGATCAATGGACATGGTTACTTCACACCTTCGGGACTTCGATGGCCTCTCTCCTTGTACACCTGTTAAAATCTCCTAATATACTAAGTGAAGAAGGGTCCTGATGGTTATCCTTCATGCAACTATTCCATATCTAACAGTCATCATCTTCCCAGTGATATCCCGCTAGGTCTCCACCATAGATTTATTGAAACTCTTCCCTTCAATGAATTTTGGTCGCTGGCCCTCCTGAGCTTAACTTCCCAAGGTAGATGAGATCTATGTTTTCCCTTCGTGCACTACTCCCACACTATAGAATGTTGGACTTAGGAAATTCCTAAGTATCCTTCCTTGGTAATGGTGGTATCTAAATCTCTTGAGCTTGGGTTATTGAGGTATATGAGACCTCTACCTCCTCTCTGTGCTCTTCTTTCAATCTTTTAGACATTCAGACTTAGAAAATATTTTTAAGTATTTTCTCCTCAAATAATCAGATCGCTATCTCTCCTGAGCTTGTTCCTCCAAGGTTTTAAATACTTAGGTGCACACCTTGCGACCTTATAACTCTACAACCATTGATTTCTCTCCTCTTCACAAATAATCTGAGAATAGCTCGGCCTGCGAACTCTTGTGTGGCTCGATGATTTTTCTTCCCTATAGCTATCAAAGATTCAACATTATCTCTCCTAAGCTTCTTTAAGTTAAACTTGACTCTGTCAATGCACTACTTGTGGACAATATTCACTCCTTGCACGATCTCTTAGGATAGAAACAACTGAAACTTATTCCAATTCCACAGATTCATGTATTCAATCACATAATACATTCATAAGTACAAGAACAAGTATAAACACATAATGTAAATGAATATAAATCCTACCATTCATTCAGATAAACAAAATAACAACAACACCAAACATTTGGATTAAATCTCCTCTGTTTTATTCATTGAAATGATAAAATACATAAATATGGGCAATCCTCCACTGCTCCTTCAACAATCTTATACAATGCTCTCTCTAGATCTCTCAATAACAACTATTACAAAATGAGGATCCCTACTTTCACAAATGAGCAACAACAACAAATAACCTCTTTGGGAATAAGAATCAAATATATATACAAGGGTTGATTCATCAATCATTCACCCCCCCCAACAACCTAAATGATATTCTATCATAATTAATGCATCCATCTACTAAGGACTTATGGACTTAATAGCATTTAAAAAAATGATAAGGGTTGATGCAAAGCCTCTGTACAATACAACCTTTACATTAAAGTGATATTGATCTCAGAGGGTCTTTGCGTATGGCCTCATCCTCCAATCATTAAGTACATTTATTTTCATAAAATTTCAAATTCAAAAAGGGTGCGCTCTCCTTTGTGTCATCCAAATTAGCTCCATAAATGTGCTAGTTGATTTGTTTCTCTCCAACCTATCCTCCTCTTTTAATGTTGATATATATGATTTTGCATCATACTCCTCTGGCCAAAACAATTCATGGACTCCTGTCCATGAGCTCCTGCATTGTCTTTCCTTGCTTCAAAATATATGCTTCACTTACCCAGCTGACATCTTCTTCTGGATGGCCTTTCCACTTCACAAGATATTCAAAATAAGTATTCCTTCTGGTCCTTTTGTCAATTCTCTAATCTCTAATCTTATCTATATGTGGCTTCTCTGCTATAGGAATTTGTTTTTCCCATATTATTTTCTTCTGATCATCTGATCCTCTTGTTTCATCTTCCCTGTAAGGATACAAGTCTGTAACATTAAAAATAGGTGATATTCCCACATTGTCTAGAAGCTCTATCTCATAATAATTTGTTGCAAATTTTCTAAGGATCTTGCATGGTCCTATCTTTTTCATTTTCAGTTTTTTATATGTTCCCCTTGGGAACCTTTCCTTCAAATTGAATCTCTCAAATTGAAGCTCTCTCCTATGTTGATCAACTCTATCTTTGTACTTATTGTTGTTGTCTTCCAGTTTCTCTTTGATCTCACCTTGAAGTTTCTACATCTCTACAACAAAATATTATGCTCTTGTACTTCTGAACTCATTCTTCCCCAAATATCTTTGTTATGATATCCCTCTTGGGTGCATTCCATACACAATCTGGAATGGAATTCTCTCGATGCTCCTATTTGGTGAATCATTGTATGAAAATTATTCTTGTGGAAAAATATGATCCCACTGATTGTGGTTCTCAGTGACTAAGATCCTTTTTATAACCCTAAATTGATCTACACATGCATACATGGCCTTGGCCCTCTTACATGCATTTTTTTCCAAAGCACTCTTGAGTTGCTATTCTTAAAAAACCAATTTTTTTGAATATGTACATGCCCTGTACCATTACGGTCTGCATATATACACTTTTTGCACCACTACATCTCACATACATATGCATGTTGCACCATTACAACCCACATATACTTGCAAAAGTTGCAAAAAATAAAAAGTTGCAAGGAATTCGTTGAGATTATAGGCTATCGGGTAGTTTCCCAACTAATCCACCTGCTATAGCCCATCACCCAACCAAATAACCATCATTTTGTCATACAAAAGGAGGTGTTGGGGTCTCATTTCACATCTAAGCATAAGGACAGTGAAACTCTTCCCGATTTCACTTCCCCTCCTTGCCCAAGATATTGCTGCCTTTTGTGAAAATTGCCTCAACATTTCCCTCATTAGCCCTTTCTTCCTCCATCAGAACCCATTCACTTCCCAGGACGAGATCAGAAGGTTGAGAGGAGAAGTTTATACAAGGTGCACTTATATCTTGGTGAAGAGGATCCCGAACCAGGCTCACAAAATGGTAGCCGACTTTGATTGTAAAGGTATAATCATTGTGTTATTGATAAAAGAATTACATTCTCTTGTCCCAAATGATGGTGTATTGAATACTTTTATTGGTTTATGTTTGAGATTCTAACATATAACCCTAAATTATATATGGAATATCATGTTTTTAGTTTTCTATTTGTCAATCTTTGGATGCAAGTCAGCCCTAGGAGGAGGCGTGTAGTCAGCAGAACTTCCAAGCATGAGGAGGTCATCACCAAATGTGGGATTAGATGTATAGTTACCCGATCTCCTTTTCTTTTCTTTCTTCATATGAGTTTTGGTATGTTTGGGGTAGCATAGAGAATTAATTGAATTTTAGATGTTTAATCGATATGCCTACATTCTAAACCCTGGTGTAGTCATAGGGTGCTTTTTTCTGCTAGCAGAACTGGTGACCATACTAGGGAAACCTCTAGGGTTTTTTAGGGGATTTCAAGTTGTTTGATTGGTTTGTTTTCCTTTCAAGTTTCTGTTGAGTTTTCTGAGTCTATTAAGGGATCTTGATCACCTTCAAGTGCTATACTAGTTATCCCTGCCCTATGAACCTATCTGTTATTTTATTTTTTGGAAATATACAAAGGTGTATGCACCCTGTCTTGATCGAGCCCGCGTACATATGCGCTCTGCTCAGTAAATAGCCCATGTACATACGCAAGTTGTTGATGCAATAGCCCGCGTCTCTGTTCCAAATAAATTTTTTTGAAAAAGAGGGAGTTGACCTCTTTCCTAATTGAAGTTCACACTTCTCAGGGTTTCTTGGATCAGTCCAGAGTCTATGTCTTACAACCATAGCCTGGGTTTCAAGTTCAATTTACTTATATTCTTGATTTTCTTGTGTTTACTTCTTAAAGGGTTTTAAGAAAGTCTTTTGAATTATAGATCTGCTTTTTTAGTTTCTTTAGTGATTCCCTGTGATCCACAATGGGCAAGGAATCTTTTTCATTGTTGTTTTAGTGTTCTTTTTACCCCTTTCACTTGCTTTGAAAAAAGAGAAAAAAATATTTATTTCAGTTTTTA
>SNQJ01S0017776.1:209852-224720 GCA_010110895.2 Picea sitchensis | reverse complement strand
ATATATATATATATATATATATATATATATATATATTTCAGTTTGGTAGAGTAGTTAGATTTGGTTATTTACTAGAAAGGAAAAAGAGTCTGTTTTTTGAAGTTCTTTACTGATTTCTTGAAACATAAGTATCTTGTAGTCAAGTGAAAAATCATTTTAGGTCTTCTTTTTAAATATCTTGAAAAAAAAGTTAGTTAAATTAAAGTTGGTTCCAAAGAGTTAGTTGTAAAACTTTGCTTTTGTTTAGAAGTAATTTTTCTTTCAAGTTTCGTATTTTTCTCCTTGTTTTCGTCTCTTATAACATCACTAGTTTCACCGCCATATCCCTTGAGTAAATCAAGCCATTAAAAAGAATGTTAAATCTAAAATTAATTAGACTTTTTATGTTTGTAGGGCCAACCAACTAGTTTAGGGTTAGGGCCTTGAATTAGGTTGGAGAGGAAACTCTTCAAGGCCGTTAAAAAAAAATTGGAGTCAAAGTTAGGGAGTGTTAAATTCTAGTGTTGTAAAAGTTATCTATGACCCCCCACTAAAACAGGAGCTAAGCATGAGGTCACTTGAGTAAAGGCAACAGAGATAACCCCTCCAAAGCCGGACTAAACGTAGTGGGGAATGCATATTGAGGATCTGTCATGTGAGTACTACCGATTGCATTTTCCTACGGATCTTCATGGACCTCGAATCTATTTGAGATCCTTTGTTTTCTTTCAGACCACTTTATTTTGATACCCTCAATAGGTTTTAGACTTGTTATCCTCCTCATTGCAATCCACTTGACTGTCAACTGTACACACCTGGTGACTGACTATGAGTTCGCAACTTAGTTTCCCATATTCTAGGGACTTACACAGGTGACTGTGGTGGTATACCGTGGTACCTACGACAGATATTGGGGCACACTTCACAAAGTATACCCATAGGGTGCTTCCATGTTTGAGTTTCACTTGCACCGGTTAGTTGCTATAGTGTTGGCTAGCGTAACTATTCTTCCTACTATATAGTTATTTGCTTGATTTGTATTATAGGAATTTTTCTAGTGTGTGCTTGGTTTAAACTCTAGTTAAGACTTACTGTGTCATTTGGTATTTTCACAAAGTGGAATATCAATAGCTCTGTCAATCATGAAGGCTTCAGGGCCTGCCGTCGGTTGCATTAGATCCACCTCCTCCACTGTTACGACGAAGACTTGACCAACAAGGGTTGTTCGAAGCGACCAAGCTGCAGGAAACTATGCCCAATTCTGCTCCATGAGGAGATTATTCGACTATGGAGGAACCTACTATTTCTAACCTTGGAGAAAAATCTCTAAGGCCAACCAACCCTCTGATTACTGACTTGTCGGTGCCAATCTTAGTACAATTTCTCCCTCCCAAGGTGACACCTTCCGAGCGTCAGTTAGTCTTACAAGCAGCCATGGAAACGAATGTTTCTACTTCATCCTGGAGTCCTCATACTCCCTTTTCGGCTACTACCACAAGGGGTATGTTTCCTCTTAACCCACCTTCTCCATTATGAACCACAGTAGTCTCAACTCCCTCTACCTTGGGCAATGGTCTGATACCATCATCGACGACGACCACTACTCAGTTTACGCAAAGTGCGACGGGACCTCCATTCTCATATGGAATGCCTGACTTCAATTCAAACTCGGTCCTTACCTACTCCACCTTACATACCATGGGTCTGGGGGTAGGGAGATAAAATGATCCCATGAAAGGGTCTATCGGGGGAACTTCAGTCCCCTTTAATGATATCCCTTACAGTGGGGGTCATATACCTCCTCTGTCCCCCTCGCTCGGTGGTGCTTTCTAGCAACCCATCAAGCCAAATGATAACTAAAACTTGTTTGGAGTAGGCAGTTTAGGACCTTCATCTTACACTACGCTGGTGGGATCCATGCCTTTCTCTTTATTCAACACATTTGGGAACAACATTTTTTCTTCGGTTGTCATCTCGGCTGGGGGCAACCCAAGTTTTGGGCAACAGAACCTTGTGCAGGGTACTATTCCTATAGAGGGGGAACGTACAAGAGTTTTCTCCTCTCAAGGACTTTGGAATCCTTGGCAGGGATTAGTTACCTCACAAGGGATTTTGGTTAGGGGAAACCCCTTCATGGTCAATGGAACCCCGGATAGGGTTTTGTACCAATGTTCGTCAGATCGGCTGGGGGTATACCCTTCCAAAATCCTTGGAACACAATGCAAGGAGAAATCCCCACCCAACCAATGTCATCCAATTATGGGAGTCAGTCGATGATATCCCATAAAACACAGTTTTTGTATGCTGGTCAAGGCCACGACTTCTACCATAACCCTGGCTAATAGTCCAACTTTTCCTGGAAACCTGGTGCCAGTCAAACTCTAGGCCCCCTTTTTCTTATACATAGTACTCAACCTAAATTACCATTTCTGACAACGCTACGTCTGCCAGACTTGTCAAGGTTGCTCAACGACCCAATTTTTCATGATCCACATTGGCCCCCCATTCCGACTAAGTTTCCCTCGGGGAATCTGGGTGAAGACCCAAATGATCATGTGACAATCTTCGACTTATGGTGCTCATCAAACTCACTGTGAGATGACTGCATCCTGTTGTTCCTTTTTCAACGCACTCTTATCGGGGGTGCCACAAAATGGTATATTGAGCTTGACCGCTCGAGGTATTTTTACTTTAACAACTTGGCGATGTTCTTCCTAAACCATTTCCAGCTACCTGTGTGATACGATGTCGGCAACAAATTGCTCGCCAAATTTGAGAAGACTAAGGCCAACCATATCTCTGATCACATCTGAGAATGGTGGTGTCGGAAGAGCTTGATTAAGGTACATGACCCATCGACTTTCTTGTTGGAGTGGTTCTTGAACTCTTTGGTACCAGTTGTATCCAAAGATGTAGCAACTTCTGGAGTGTTTTCAGAGGAGGAGGAAATAATGAGAGCGCAACAACTCGAATTGATTTACTCTCAATCCGACATGCTCTATGATATTTTTCCATATGTGTCAAGGTCCATCCTCAACAAGGCCAAAAAAAACTCTGGACCCCATGTCGATGGTATTGTGGGATCAACACAAGGACAATCCATTGACTTGTTATCAAATCAATTGAAAAAATTGTCGATACAAAAGACTGCGGCCAGCCAGACCTCCTGTTTGGTTGTTCCCCCTAACCAAACATCGGACGTACACAATGTGCAGTCGACGAACCCGAAGGCCAACCAGCAGCCTGAAGGAAAGAAGAAACAATTGAACAAGAAGGGTAAAGGGGGAAAAAATGATAATAACAATGTTTGCGGGGGGAAAACAGAGAAGATAAAGTCGAAGTATCCATGTAACCTTTGCACAGAGGACCACCCGACTCACCTGTGCCCTCAACTTGCAAAGGCTCAGAATATATTGGCACAACAACAACCTCTTGTGCTGACGAACCCATTTCCACATGGGAAAAACATGGCTCAAACTTCAACATCCTTGAGCATGGAAGGGGATTCTTAGGGACCCCCCGCATCTACTCGTAATAACTCGGCCGCAAATGTTTACATGTTGAAAGGTGACGCTCATATAGCGACCAGGGCTCAAGATTACAGAATGTTGGAATCTGTCAAAAAGGGAAAAGAAGCCACAAACACATCAGTTCCTCTTCAGATTGAGAAGACGATCGATGAAACAATGACACACATCCCCAAAGGTGTGTTCAAGAAATCCTCTCATAATCTTAACACAAGGGATGCCCAAAACTACTTCGTTGTGGAAGATTTGGCACAAACCCCTTGTGCGATGTCCGTTTTGGAAGTCCTCCAGAGCTTCCCTTTGTAGAGAAAAGCCTTTTTATCTGCCTTGGGATCTACAAAGACTTGTAACTCAGGAGCGATCATTCTTGATCCAAACGACTTGAAACCTCGTCTTCCTTACCACGTTGCATTTCAGATAGTAGTGGCTTACACTATGAAATTGTTTACTCAAAATATCTTCTGTACGATGGTTGACGAGGGTGACTCGACTTGCGTGATGTTGTTGGTGTGTTGGAAGGACATTGGCCAACCTGTTTTGTCTATGTCTTCTAAATTGCTTACGACATTTGACAGTCATTCGTTCAGACCACATGGAATCATTCTCTCTTTCCCCATGTAGTTAGGAGGAAATATCGTGTGTGTTGAAGTTGAAGTGATCGATGCACCTCTTGACTACAACCTTTTGTTAGGAAGGATTTGGACCTATCCAATGCATGCAGTGGTTCCTACAGTCTTTCGTCTCTTATTGTTTCTGCACAATGGACGAATTGTGACCATTGACAAGCTCTCTTTCTCCCATCCTAGCCCTTCATCTGGGGAATCCATAGTCCCGATGATTAATAATCCTTAGCTTGGAACCATCAACATAGGGGCTGGTTTGTGTCCATCATTGATGGGTACTTTCAATTACATGCCTCCTTCTAGCAATGCCAAGCTTATATCGGTTGCCCCCGACCATCCTAGAGCTGAAATTTTTCAAATGTTGTCGTTCCGAACGACTTACTTTCATGATCTATGGAATCTTCCTTCCCCATCGGATTTGATGGAAGGGGATGGGAATTATGGCATGGCCATGCCCTTGTCCGTGGATGAATTTGTGTACAACATTGTCTAGCAAGATTCAATCGACCACGATCTGACTCCCGCACAAGAGTTAGATCTAGTTCTCGAGCCTATTTGGGCTCAAGGTTTTCTTGCCACTACAGATTCTTTAGACTTGGTCTTTCCCTCAGATGAGGTGATTCTTGAGGCATTAATTGGTCCAGACAGACCTCAGGATGATCTCCATCATAGATATTAATTCCTCCCAGAGTTAAGGAGAATAGAGGTAAGTGAATTTGTTTTAACTATGACTGGAGATAAGTCTTGTCCTATTAATCCTATGGATATGCACACATTTTACACCGAGGGTAATATGGCGAGTATCGCTTAAATGGTCCCCATAGATATCTCCAAAACCCTTGGTGTCATGGAGAATGTTTTCATCAGAGCAGACTGCTCCCCTGAATAAATTCCAATTTATACAAAGTTATTTAAATAATTATGCGATGTTTTTGCATGGTCTTATGAGGAAATGTCATACATAGATCCAAGAATCATCGAACATGAAATAAATACTTATCCTGACGCCAAGTCGGTCTGACATAAGATTCATCCGGTAAATCCTAGGAAATCAACAACAATTAAGGATGAAGTAGAGAAATTTCTTAAGGCCGGTTTTATCTACCCCATACAGTTGAAAGAATGGGTGTCAAACCTTGTTCTAGTTAATAAGAATCAAGATATGATTCATGTGTGCATGGACTTCTATGACTTGAACAAGGCCTGTCTGAAAGATAATTTTCCCACCCCATTCATTGATCAGATTGTCGATGAATGCACAGGTTGTGAGGTATTTTCATTCATGGATGGTTTTTTGGGATATAACCAGATCTAGATCAAACCTGAAGACCACCATAAAAAATAAAAAAAAATCCTTGGGGCACATTCGCGTATTGTAAGATGCCTTTTGGCCCTAAGAATGTTGGATCCCCTTTTCACCGGGTCATGTCGTTTTGTTTCCATGACCTTAGACATATAGTCGAGGCATATCTTTATGAAATAGCATCACGCTCTCACAAGATATATGATCATCCCACACACCTCCAACTAATATTCGAATGATGTCGCTACTATAGGATTAGCTTGAATCCTAACAAGTGCAATTTTTGCGTGACATCGGGTCATCTCTTAGGTTGCATTGTTTCGACAATAGGGATCATGGTCGATCCTCTCAAAGTTTAGGCAATAGTTCAATTGCCTCCCCTATGCACAATACACTAGCTTCAGAGCTTACAAGGGAAAGCGAACTTTCTTTGGCGTTTTGTCACGAACTACCCCACGATCACTAAAGGTTTTAAGCATCTATTGAAAAAGGGAGTCCCATTCTATTGGGATGAATCCACTCAATGCTCTTTTGAAGCGTTGAAACATGCCCTTACGTCTTCCCCTCTGCTTTGGCCTCCTGATTATAACAGATATTTCTTGTTGTACTTGGTTGTTGCAGAGTCGAACATTGGCATGGTCTTGGTTCAAGAGGACAATCTACTCAAGGAGAATGTCATTTATCACCTAAGCCGAGGCCTGGTTGGGCTGGAACTCAACTATTTCCATGTTGAGAAGCTTTCTTTGGTAGTAGTGCATGTTGTCCAACGGTTTTGTCATTACATTATTATTCACAAGACCACTGTCATTTTCATTGTGAACACTTTTCAATAGGTGTTGACACGACGGGTCATTGGTAGAAATATTAGTAGATGGATTATAATCCTCTAGGAATTTGACTTGGATTTTATTTCCACGAAATCCAAAAATTCGTTGGTCTTTACCGAACTTATTTCAAAACTTCGGATCGAATCTAGTGATGTCACACCCGAAGAATCACCTATCAAAGGAGATATTTTTCTAATCGCATCTTCGGACCCTTGGTATGGAGATATACTAGTCTATCTCTAGACTTTGAATTTCCCTTCTTCCGCTTCCCACGACGAGCATCGATGAATTCACCATCAGGCACAAAACTATCTCATACTTGATGACACATTATATCGTTGAAGTGTAGATTTCATTGTTCGTTGGTGCCTTATACATGAGGAAGTATATCTTGTTCTGAATGACTGCCACACTAGAGAATGTGGTGGTCATGTGTCTGGGTTGGAAACTATTGAAATATTGTAAATGCAAAGAGTATTCTATCTATTATTAATGCATTATTCATTAGATCAATCCCCTTTTGTGGATTTATCATGTCGGGCATTGTAAATGACCAAATCCCCTTTTGCGGATTGGTCAAACCCTAATTGTAATATGAAAATTAAGAAGTCAGACCCCAGGAAAATTAAAGTGGTTCTAACCACCTAGAAAGAGAATTCGGCCCTACCAGTGAAGAGACACCTCCTTTCAACACTTGCTAATTTGTATAAATAAATGAGGCCAGTGCCTCATTTGTTCACTCACTCATTCAATCATTCAAAGCGCAAGTTTGGAGATGCAGTTGGAGAAGAAGGAAGAGAGAGAGGCGCATTACTTGGGAGAGGACTCTCTGTAGTATTTGGTTTATTCTCTTGGCATTGTATTAGCTATCTATATTAAGTAATTTTTTGTTGGGTTTTCTCCCCCATGAGGGTTTCCCAGGATAAATGATGTGTCTCTTGTGATTGTGTTTCTCTCAATGATCCTACCTATGTTATGGTTATCTAGTAAAATTGAAAATAAACCTAATAATAGCTTAAACTCTAACATGGTTTCAGAGCTAAGCTAAAGAGAGAATATTTCACAGGAAAAATAAAAATGTCACTATTGTCGTACAAGAAAATTAGGGCTTTTTATTGAAGAGGAATTTCAGCCCAAAATTAATCTAGAAAAGTGCCCCCTAGCCCAAGGAACTATTTGGCACCTTCAGTGCACCTTTTTCAGTGGATAGAACTCTCAGAAAGTGAATCCCTAGTTTTCACTGGTACCAAAAGTACCAAAAAACCAGAAGTACCAGAAAACTAGAAGCACTAGTCCAGAAATCTATTTTCATAAATCTAACTATACCAGCTTACTCGCCTCGGCTCAACACATCTAGTCCCTGGATCAGAATTTCAAAATTTGAAGTTTGAAAAAATAGGGTTTCCTTATAAAACCCTAAGTTGTAGTTGCAGTTGTAGTTGTAGTTGCAGTATCAGTTGAAGTATCAGTTGTAGTACCAGTTGAAGCACCCTTGAAGTTCTTAGGCATTGGTAATTATTACCACTGAGTTGAAGTTCTTGAAGTTCTTGATCAAGTTTGAGGGGGAGAATTTTGGATTTTCAGAAATCTGACTGTACCATCTTACTCACCTCAGCTCAGCGCATCTAGTCCCTAAATCAGAATTTCAAAATTTGAATTTTGAAAAAATAGGGTTTCCTCATAAAACCCTAAGTTACAGTTGTAGTTGTAGTTGCAGTTGTAGTACCAGTTGCAATCACCCTTGAAGTTCTTAACAGTTGGTAATTATTACCACTACTACCAGATGGTGCCACTACCTGCAAATGCTATCAGAGGTATGTACTCACATATGTTTAAATTGTTAAGATTTAAAGGGTATTTGCAGGAGAAGGGATCTCTTGTCATAGATCCAGAAGGATCTCAAGATCCAGCACATTTAGAGGAATAATGCAATCCGGGTTTGATTATTCTGATATGCATCTATTTGTTATGATGCTATTTTAATCTAGGCCACATGTTCATGCTATGACCGTATTACTAGCCTTTGGTCAAAATTAAAGTCAAGGTATTAGATGGATTAAATTTGAGATCATAGAATTTATTCTCTAACCCAACCTTCTGTCAAGATAGCATACTTTCTTAGTACATAATACAGGTTGAATAAATCATTCGTCATCTTGAGTGAAGGAGACTTGGAAGAAAAGTAGCACACACATTCTTGAGGACAAGGCTCCAAGTTCCAGGTTTGATTAATTAAGTTGATAAGATTCAAAGTTCCACATGACAAGTTGATGACTACCCCTTTACAAGTAAACACTATAGTTGAGATAACAGTCTTTGAAAAGTATTATACTTGGTAGCATGTGAGCATATTGAGATAAATGATTAATGTAATCATTTGCCAGATACAACTAACATCTCCTCTAAGATAAACTTCTTGTGTTAGTTCTAGGTTTCCATGGAGGAATGTTTGATCACAACACTAGAAGAGTGTTAACCTCATTTCGTATTGTATTTCTTAATTTTGATCTTTGCTTCAGACAAGTCACAAGTGATAGCTCTAAAGGAGATACTGTGATGATTATTTGTGCAATTGTTTTATTTACTATTATCAAAACAATATTATTCTTGCTTGTTGTTTTGTTGACCTTGTTTCAGGTCACATGTAATAAACCTGAGGAAGCTATAGTGAAGGTTGCAGAAGGAAATAGATTAGATGAGACATGAAGCATACTATCTACATGACCATATACATTCATGTACCAAAGAATATGAAGAAGAAGCTATCGTTTGAGATTCAGAGTATCTCATATGAAGATTGATTGTAAGGATCAGAAGGCTCCAAAGATGACCAGACATTAGAACAAGAACTCACAACAGAATAGTTCAAAGGTTAATGAAGCCACCTTGACGGGAAGCATAACTTGTTTGAAGATTGACTCTGTGTTTCATATTTAGACTTGGTATTCAACACCAAGCATACCCTATAAGAAATGATGAAGTCCTTGTAGACTCAGAAGAAATCGAGAGTAAACTTGATATCATAAAGGATCAGATGAAGAGACAACTTCCACGGCTGGGAGACAGATTTTGTGAGCAGATTATATCATAGCTTCAGAAACTTCTAGGAGATATGAAATCTAATGGGAAGATTCCCTTGTTTCAATAACAGAGAAAAAAGCCAGTCAGAAAGACTAGGATATGGATTCTTCCGTGAGACTAGAAGAGAAGTTAATATTGACTTCCAAGATTGATCTATACAGATCAAGCATGTTGCAGATGTACAAAGCCTGATGTGTGTCTAGAGGATTCCCCCATCAAGAGGGAGATGACTATGACGAGACACTTACTCTAGTAATTGAAGAAATAGTTCCAATATTTATGAAGACAACCAGAACAACCATGATTCATATATAGTATGAGATGCAGGGGGAGAAATCCCCATATTTAAAATTGAGTGGCAGTTGGTGCATTACATTAGTTGGGTCATGGAGACATGACTACAATAAAATATAGAGTTACCTCCATGAAAGAAGAGGATATATATTTAGTATCAGTTATTGAGCCACTCTCAGTTTCAAATGAAGTTGTTGCCATGATAGAATAAGAGGAGTCACTCACATATTTCAGCAGTCACAGTGAGAATGGAGCAACCATTCTCAACTTTAGAGAAGTTGTAGGTACAAAGTCCCATTTCCTGGAGGAATAGTTGCATAGAGAGTAGAGGACATACTCCCATATAGTAAGACATATAGTGCTTTTCAGAAATCACATAGAACTAGCACATGATTGTGCAGATTAAGTTGCAGCTGAGCAAGTGTATCAGATTGGTACAGAGTGATGTGAAAAAAATGATTTGAAGATTGAAGATAGAAATACTCATGTCTGTCAATTGAAGGAAACTTTGTATGTGTTGAAGAAAGATCCTAGAGCTTGGTATGGAAGAATTGACAGTTTCCTAACGAGCTCGGGCTTTACCAAGAGTAAAATTAATTCTAACCTTTATCTCAAGGTTATGAATGATGAAACAATGATGTTACTACTATATGTAGGTGATGTATTCTTGATAATATAAATAAAATATCATCACAGATTGTAGAAGAAGATCACTATAGAGTTTGATGGAATACCTAAATGCATTATCTCTTAAGTCTTGAACTTTGGCAGAGCACAGAGAAGATATTCCTTAACCAAGGGAAGTATGCAGTTAAAATGAAGAGGTTTAACATGTTGAAATGTAAATCCAAGAACACACCCATGGAAACGAAGCTGAAGCTCCTGGTAGATACCTCACCAGAATTGGTTGATGCTACCTTGTACAAACAAATTATTGGTTTAGTGATGTATCTGACAAATACCAGTCCAGATATATGTTTTTCCTTGAGTCAGGTTCCGGTAGAGCCCAAACGTGTTCACCTAGTTGTTGCAAAACATGTGATGAGGTACCTTAAGGGTACATTAGATTGTGGTCTTAGTTATAATGGAGATCATGGATTCAGACTGAGTGGTTACACCGATTCAGATTGAGTTGGAAGTGCTTCTGATTAAAAAAAAGAGCACTTCAGGATTTTGTTTCAGTTTGGGGTCAGCCATGACTTCATGGAAGAGTAGGGAGCAATTAAGCATTGTTTCGAGCATGGCAGAAGTGGAATACATTGTTGCATGTTCCGCCAGTTGTGAAGCTGTGTGGCTTCGGATGTTGTTGATAGATCTATTTGATCTGAAGATGGAAGCCACCGTGATCCTATGTGATAACCAGAGTTGTATGGAGGTGATGTGTTCTATGATGAGTCAAAGCACATAGAGATCCGGTATCACTTCATTCATGATATGTTGCAGAGACGAGCCATAAAACTCCAGTATGTTAGCGTGGATGAACATGTTGTTGATTTGTTGACCAAGCCTCTATCTCGTGTAAAGTTTGAGCACTTTCAAGATAAGCTTGGTGTAGTTCGAAAGGACCTCTATCAAAAGGGGGAGTAGTGTTGTTGTGATGCCAGCCTTGTGTTGTGATGATGTGTTTCTAGCCTCGTGCTATGATGATGTGTTTCCAGCCTCGTTCTGTGATGATGTGTTGCCAGCCTCGTGTTGTGATGCCAGCTTCATGTTGATGTTGTGTTTCTAGCCTCGTGTTATGATGCCAGCTTCATTTTGATGATGTTGTGTAGCCATCCTTGTGTTGTGATGCCAACTTAGTGCTGAAGATTCTCAGCCTAGTGTTGATGTTGATGATGCTCCAACCTTTGTGTTGTGATGTTGTTGTTGATGATGATGCTCCATCCCTTGTGCTGTGATATTGTTGTTGTTGATTTTGTATCAGGCTTGTGTTGTTATTGATGATGATGATGTATTAGTGTTATACTAATCCATGTTGATGAAGATGATGATGATGATGATGCCATTTCATCTTCTTGCTGAAGATGATGATGATGATGCTACTTTAGCCTCATGATAAAGAAGATGATGATGTTACTTTAGCCTCATGCTAAAGATACTGATGATATTACTTTAGCCTCATGTTAAAGAAGATGATGATGCTACTTTAGCCTCACACTAAAGATGATGATGATGTTACCTTAGCCTCATGTTGATGAAGATGATGATGCTATTCTAGCTCCATGTTGTGAACGATGATGATGAGAAAAACTTCTGATGATTTATAGATATGCCAATCAGTGCTCTAGATGTTGTTGATGTTGTTGCCCTCTCTCTCTCTCCTGACGATGTTGTAGAATACCCTTCTTGTTAAGGGGGAGTGTTGAAATATTGTAACTACAAATATTGTTCTATGTATTATTGATGTATAATTCATTAAATCAATTCCATTTTGTGGATTATCATGTCAGACATTGTAAATGACCAAATCCCCTTTTGTAGATTGGTCAACCCCTAATTGCAATAGTCAAATTAAGAAGTCGACCCCCAGTAAAATTAAAGTGGTTCTAACCACCCAGAAAGAGAAGTCAATCCTGCCAGTGAAGAGACACCTCCTTTCAGTACTTTCCAGTTTGTATAAATAAGGGAGGCCAATGCCGCATTTTTTCACTCACTCATTCGATTATCCAGAGCACAAGTTTGGAGCTGCATTTGGAGAAGAAGGAAGAAAGAGAGGCGCATTACTTGGGAGAGGACTCTTTATAGTGTTTGGTTTATTCTCTTGGCATTGTATTGGTTATCTATATTAAGGAATTTTTTGTTGGTTTTTCTCCCCCATGAGGGTTTCCCAGGATAAATGATGTTTCTCATGTGATTGTGTTTCTCTCAGTGATCCTATCTATTCTATGGTTATCTAGTAAATTGAAAAGAGGCCTAATAATAGATTAAACTCTAACAACAACATCCCAAAAGATTATAAGTGTCGGTTACTTCTATCTTATGTTAATCAAGGATTGCATTAAGGTGGTCAAGAAATGGCACCCATGTCAGATCTTCTCTCGGAATATGTGGGCACATCTTGCTCCCATGTTTCCTATAATTGTTGTTGGTCCTTTCACTAAGTGGGGGATTGACTTTACTACATGTCACTCAGCTTCAGCCAGGGGGCATTGGTACATCATCGTAGCGGTAGACTACTTCATAAAGTGGGTCAGGGCTATGCTAACATTTAACAATGATGGAGAAACAACACCTCTTTTCATTTTTAACCAGATAGTAGCAAGGTTCAACATCCCAAAAGAGATTGTCACTAACCATGGAAGTCACTTCCAAAAACAAAATGATGACCAAGTTAACATCAAATATTGGGTTGAGGCAAGAACATTCATCACCCTACTACCCACAAGAGAATGGTTAGGTTGAAGCTATGAATAAGTCTCTCAAGAATATTTTTCAGCGAACGATAAATTCTTTCAAGTCAAATTGGCATTTGATGTTTTACTTGGTGTTGTGGGCCTATCGAATGTTTGTAAATACCACCACTAGTTTCTCACCTTTTCAATTCGTATATGGGCTGGAAGCAGTATTACCTATTGAGTGTCAGATTCTGTCTTTAAATTTAATAGTGGAATTATTACCAAACACTTCATCACTTGAGGAATTCCTATTATATCTTGAGTAGATCAATGAGAAACGTCATGATGCAGCCTCAACTAATTAAACTCATAAGAAACGAGTCAAGTGTCAGTATGATCGATCCATTCGTCCTCGAATTTTCTCTGAAGGCGATCTTGTCCTGGACTATGATCAAGATAAGGATCCCTTGGCGACAGGCAAGTTCAAACCCATGTGGTTCGAACCATTCATCGTGAAAGAGGTCTTAAAGAAGGGCACTTACCGTCTGGTTGACTTTGAAGGAAATGCCTTAGCGGAGCCTAGAAATGGGCTCTACCTCAAGAATTATTACACTTAGGTTGGTCTCTTAGGTGACTTCTTGTACATATGTATATTTATTATATAGTTTTTGGTCTTTTTTTTTTATGGACGTTTAGTTATTTATGTCTTCTTTTTCACTATGGCAAATTTCAAGTGAATCAGAGGTTTTCTTTGGGTTCACGGATGACGCTAGCTGACACACTTGGAGGCTTGCTTCCACATCTTGGGTGATTTTCACACCTGGAGGTCAGTTGCTATCTTCCAGAGGTATTTGTCTAGGTGACGCCACAAACAATGTCATCAAGTATAGTTGCTTCATGACACTTTGTCACATGGCATTTCTCAACTCCGGGTCTACTTAGATGCTCAGTTGGTTGTGTCCTAGTTAAACGAAGTCTATCGTGTTTATGATCCTACTTTGCATCGGCGTTTCCTTAGGGTACGTCTCTTATAACATTACTTTGATTACATTACGTATATCCATGTTTCTAGGAGATTTAATCAAATGAAAAATACTCTATATAATCAAGTATTAGATTGGCATGTTGCAAACACATAAAAAGAAGAACACACATACACATGTACATACATTTGTAAAAAAAATGTGATCCATAAGACAAATAAAGATGTAAATATATATATATATATATATATATGTCAAAAAATGTCATCAGTACATAGGTGGGTGCGAATGCCTCAAAAATAAGGTTTGGTATATGTCACGTGACTTATTCCCTCAAAAAATATACAATGGTGCCCTCGGCACATAAAAGTCTAGGCTATCTAAGATTAAGGCCTATTGGCCTTGCCATAGTGAATGACGGCGTTGGCCAAATGTCGACAGAGGTGGACCCAAGTCCATGGCACCCCCACTACATGAGGCCACATAGAAGGTGGGAGATCCTTGATCTTGGCCATAGGCATTGTACGAGTGAGTGCGGTGAGGTTGCGCTCCACCCACCTAAAAAATCTCTCAGCCTCTCCGGCTAGAGGTCCCCCTGCGGCTTCCAGTCCGTCATCTGCTGCTAGTTCCACCTCTCATCGAGGACATCACCGAGTCCTTGTGAAGTCCATTGGGTGCACTGGTCCCACATCTGTACATAACAGATACATAAAAGTCAATAATTTGATACATATATAAAAATGATATATATAAAAACAATTAAAAAATAAATAACTTTAAAAAAACATGTTACCTATCTCTCCTCTCTCCTCTCTGAGAGGCATGGGCATGTTCATATCCTTGGAAAATTTGATTCCAACATAGGGGTATTCCTCTATCACTGGAATATTCCGTGCCCATGAGTCAAAAAAATTGT